>JABUQX010086405.1:0-10000 GCA_015478945.1 Trachelipus rathkii
GATGTACTTCGTTCATTTAATTTGGGTGTTAACCGTTTTCGCATTTATCATTGAAACGCTTTCGCGTTTTCGTGCATACACTTCATATATATATATATATATATATATATATATATATATATATATATACTACATATAAATACACATATTTACTGTATATAAAATCCGTTTTAATAGTCAATATTTAGGCCTAGAAGGAGTATTGGTACTACTTCTAATTAAAACATGCTTTTAATATACATAAAAAGTGTTTAAAAAAAACAAAAAAAAACGATTTTGTTTTAAAAAAAACCTGTCTCCAAAACCCCAAATTTTTGGCTTCTTCTCCCACAACTCCTGAAACTTCGTACCCGGGGTATAGTGACGTGTCCCTCACAGAAGCCTTTTCTTTACATCCAGCCAGTAAATTGCTTTTGGAGTTGATTGAAAATCTTTTAGAAGAAGCCGAGCTTAAAAGATAACAAACCCCGGCATTTTTTACCTATATATTTATATATATATATATATATATATATATATATATATATATATATATATATATATATATATAGACATATATATATATATATATATATATATATATATATTTCTTCTTCTTCTATATATATATATATATATATATGTATATATATATATTCATCGTCATCATCATCATCATCATCATCATCATCAGACTGGGGTAAGGTGCGATACATGCACTGGAAACAGAAAAGTAGTAGAGAATATGACGCAAGTCGAAAAGAAAGCAACCTTACCGCTCCTTTATACTCTTTAGTGAGAACTCGTCGCAGTCAAATAAATCCAAGAGCTTCACGGGACACGACGGACCCTCACTATGATAAATCGTCCAATGTAGGGTTCATCCCTTGGCCCAGTGGGCCCACAACCATATCTCCTCACAAAACCCACTTAATCCTCTATTGCTACACCTTTCTTCCTCACTATGCCAAATATATTCCTCTCCTCAGGCATTCCTTTACTGAGACTCAATCCACTTTTCTTCAGTCTCCCTGCCTGTCGATTCCCAACACACTCACCACTTTACATCAGCAACCAACCCTATCATCCATCCCTTTTCCCATGACCAGAAGCCATCTCACTGTACTTTCATTTATTCTCTCATTTACTCCTTCTTCACACAACTCCTAATACTTTCATTCCACTCATTTATCTATTCTTCTCACACCTAACACACCCTAAGATTGTCCATCTAGACATTGTACTATAGATCTATATCTCATTCCAGACCATAGTTCACTACTATACATTAACACATATGTATACCCTCATGTAAGACCCTAGCACTCAAGACTTGGTCCCCATCCACTAAGCATCAGCCACCCTCCTGCCATTCAAAACTTTCCTACCAACACTCTGCATCATCCATTCAATTTTCCATCCAATATATAACCTAAATATTTAACTTGGACACCTGTTCCAGTTGCTCACCATACAACATAACTTCACACCGAGGACTCTCGCGCTCACAACCATAACCCTACTCTTACCTACGTTTACTTTCACACCTTTTACACACCCTGCAAATCCCTCTACCAATCCTCTCAAACTTTTTTTCAGATTTGCCACACAGAACTTACAAATCATCTGCATATAATGGGTAGGGCACCCTCCCACTCTCTTCTATTCTCCATCATTCTAACACTCCCTCCACCGCCTAATTCTTCCTTAACCCCATCCATATATAAATTGAATGTAGGAGACATAACACATCCCTGCCTCACTCCGCTATTAGTATTGAACCAATCTTGACTATTTATTCTTACACACGCTTCACTATCCTCATATATACTTTTGATTCCATTCAGAAGAATATCACCAACACCATATATCACTACCACCTGCCATAGAGCTTCCCTATTAATCCTATCATACTCCTGTTGCAAATCAATAAAACCTAAATATAATTTATTCTTCTCCCTCATTTTCCTAATTTTTTGCTTCAGTGTAAAGATTTGATCCACACATCTTCTACCACTTTCTAAATTTAACTTGTTCTTCACCAATCAGTTCTTCAGTCACTCGACGCACTCTTTCTACCAAAATACCAGCATATATCTTCCCTACAGCACTCAATAAACTAATTCCCAATAATTCCTACAGTTACCCTAATCCCACTTACCCTTATATAATGGTATACTATTACTGCTCTCCTCCAATCCGTCGGAACTATACCCTCCATAAACGCTTTGTTACACAACTTCCAAATCCACTCAATCACCATCTCGCCTCCGTTCTTGATCATATATATTTATTTATTTATTTATTTATTATTACCACATAGCCTCTTAATCCTGAGGTAATTGGTCAAGGAAAGTATTTGTATGGTTTCTGACCAAGTGGAAGGTGCAGGAATATTTAGGCTCGATAGCAAGCTCTGCTTCAGCGCGACGTAGTCGGAATGCTTGCCACCGTAAGGCGTGGGTTCGCATCCTAGTACGCGGCTTTTCCAATGCGAGAAGCATGAGAAGAGTGATTTGTTTGTGAATAGACTGTTCTGTTGTATGTGTTGACTATGGTTGTAGTGAAGTGTGGGTATTGAGATTAGTGTAATACACTATGCCTTAAACTGCAATACGTAAATATTGCAGAAAATCTCCTACTAATGACAAATGTTTTGTATATATATATATATATATATATATATATATATATATATAACATATATATATATATATATATACTACTATATTTTTATCTATATGCCACTAGCGTATATAAAAATAATATATATATATATATATATATATATATATATATATATATATATATATATATATATATATATATATATATATATATATATATATATATATATATCTATATGCTATATATATAATATATATATATTTATATATATATATATATCTTCTTCTATATATATAAACTTACTTTTATCGGTACTTTGTCTTTTCAGAGGGTAACACGGAGGGACTACAGGAAATCGAACTTTAAGGCCGGCTATCCCAAACCAGCGCCACCAACGTGTTCGCAGTCGGTTTAATTCTTTGGGAAGATAAAGCTCTCTAACTGGCTACGCGCAGGATGAACCAACGTCTTCTCTCGCTGAGAGTCGGCGGAGTCTTTCACCACGAGGCTTTCTTTTATATATATATATATATATATACTGCCTTAACCATATACTTCTTTATATATATATATGTATATATATATATATATATATATCTTTATATATATATATATACTATTTTTATATATATATATATATATATATATATATATACTATATATAGTATTGTAAGGATTGAGGTCGACTACAAAATACGAATGCACTCTTAACTTTATTACATCAGAAGGGAGGTGTTATCACATCAACAACAACAGCCAAAACAACAAACCTATATAAAAGTATAAAATATAAATAATAACAAGAAATAACTAATAATAAAATTAATAATAAATTTTGGAATAAATTTGAAGTTATAAAAGGATAAAGAAATTTTGACCATAGTGCCGTGACGATTTTATGATTTTGATATCTTACAACTAAAATTAATCTAAGAAAATTACTACTGTTAAATGTACACTGTGATTAAATTATTAAATTTCACTTTATTTCACTGAACACAATTTTTGGTAAAAAACATATTATTAATTAAATATAGAAAAATATATAAAATAAGGAACCCTAATAACCTACCCAAAATGCTTATAAATAAAGTCACTGTCACTAAACACAAATGAAGTAATTGAAGAATTCGAATCGATGCAACTGGAGCATGACGTCAGAGACTAAAAGGCGGAATTTTAATGAGCACCGGCGAGACGCACAACTTGCTTGAAATGGAGAATCTTGAACTTAGGGCTTGAAGAGAAGGAAAATGCCGCATAGCCTTATTATCAGAAATTTAGATTAAACGGGAAGCTAAGAGTGTTGACAAATACCAATTGGTTCAACCCGTCTCTTCGCGCGCGAAAACGTCGTGTGTTTTGAGTTGTGAGCACTCCAATACTTAGGAAAAATCAAGAGAATGTTCATGAAAGTGACACTCTTCGTAACACAGATGGGTGTTAAAAAAAGGAATTTTGCAAGTAGAAGAGAATCTGAAAAGTTTAGTCTCGTATTTAACTTTTACTCAAGAGGAATAGCTATATATTTCAAAACGAAACATTGTTGGAAAGTTCTGAGTAAAGATTCTCTATATAATGGCAGCGTTAAAAGAAATAAATGTTTTTTCTGCACAGTCGATAATTGTAGAGATATGGTTACGGCTGGTAATTTAAAACAATGTGAATTGACATCTCAATAGAAACATCAAATTGAGTATTTCCCTCGTAATGCCGAGTATTTTGTCCGAGATTGAAATTATTTTTATTCTGACGGTGGATAATATCTTAGAAAAAAATTCATGAATTATGAGCTTCTTTAATAATATATATATATAATATTATATATTGAATATTATATTATCATATATATATAATATATAATAAATAATATATATATACTACTTTTATTGAGAAGCAATAAATGTATGTAAATAATATTTACTATTTAATTTTTTTTTTTTGTGTGTAATTATTATTATTGTAACCATATAGAGCATAAAAAAATTAAATAAGGTAATATCATACAAAGCAAGTCTACTCTGTTTCAAATTTCTACGCTATAAAAATGTCACAAAAGATCATGTTTCAAACATGTTTTTCTTTATTTCTGATGTAAATATTATCCCATTATTCCAAATAACACTACTTTATTTGCTTGCTGTTGCTTGTGTCATAAGACTATAAAGCCGGCTAATTTTACAGCGTTTGTGAAAACTCAGATATACGGGGCTGAAGGGTTAATATTATACTTAATCTCGAACTTAAAAAAAAAAAAGTTGTTTGCTTTCAATTTAATCGATAAACTACTGCTGTTCAAAGAGAACAAAAATGCACAAGATCATCAAACACATCAAAAAAAATTGATTTTTTTTTCCTCAAAAGATTAGAAAGTCCAAAAAAGATCCCCAACCCGTAGGCTTTACAAAAAAACTATAAATCATAAGTTTGCAAGCAAGACCGATAACCAGATGGAATAAAGTCAGGGAGACTACAATATACTAGTATATATATATAGTATTATATATATATATATATATATATATTAGTATTAATATATATACTATATATATATATATATATAATATATATATATATATGATATAATATATAATATATAATTATATATATATATATATATATAAATAGTATATACTATATTATATATATATATATATATATCTATCTATATTACAGTTGTCACCAACCAGTCACGGGCAGAGCCTCAGAAGTCAACACTAAAGAAAATCACGCAAAATGAGAACAGGCGCGCAGGCCCTTTGAAGTGGGGGAGATTAAATTCAGTCAGGACCAGGAAAGCACAGAGATGGGAAGAGAATTCCAGCAGAACAGATGTTGGCCGGAAAGAAGGAAGCACGCAGCGAACTAGGCCTGGATTACCCACAATAAACAACCAACCTCATGTGCAGGATCAAGCACCCTAGTTCTACGAGGGCGACGTAAAGCGTGGAGGTACGCGAGTGATAAGCTCCCTCGAAGACCGCCGCTGCGGTACGCGTATACGAAAAAGAGATAAAGCCAACATCGCGCGCGCAAAAGATTAAGAGGGTCAATGGAACTGGACCAGTACATGAACTCAGTTTATAAGCCTGTTTTGGGCCTTTGACTCGACCCTAGTAGTAACAAGGGCTTTCCAACCCCTCCCCCAGAATTGAGAGCAGTACTCCATACAAGGGCGGATGGGAGGGCCCTTGTATAGCTGGAGCAACTGGAAGAAGAGGAAAAAAAAAAACAAGTCTCGCAGTCCTAAACAGAACTCCCAGTTTTCTTTGAGGCTGCTCCCCTAGCAACATTGTGATGTGAGGTTTTCAACACATTTTTTTTTTTTTATTGTAAGGCCAAGGATAGGAAATTAGAAGGTGTCCTTAGAGAGGGGAGATTGTAATTTTTCAATTTAAAAGAAATGAATTTTTTTTTCCACAAGGTTCAGACGACCCGCCGACAAGGAAAATTCTCTCGCAGATCAGCGAGAATAGAATGGAAATACTAAGACGAGGGCAATTCTACTACGATATGTAGTTATAGAAAGGAGTCAGTGCAATTGAAGATGATGTGAAAGATATGAAGGCGGTCGAGTCATCGAGCATATGAGGATAAGAGTTAGTGTGCAAGCGTGAAGTAGATTCATTAATGAAAAATTAGATAAAGTAGGCAGATAGACATAACCCTGAGAAACACACCACTAATTGACAGAAAAGGAAGAAGAAGTCGCATGAACAACAGCCGATATTGAGGCAATTCGAAAAGAAATACTAGACATAGCAGTAAAAGCAAGAGAAGAGGAAACCCAAAGGAGGGGAGGCTTGGCAGGAGAGCAGTGAACGCGTGCCATATCCCGTCAAATGCTTTGGATATGTCAAAGCGCCAATCCACCAAGTCTCCCCGTAGGCTTTCTAAAGGCGGGAAAACCATACAATCAGTAAAGATAGGAAAGTATAGTCGCCACGTAGACCGTCGGCGCCGAAAGTCCGTACTGGCGATCAGGTATAAAGAAATGAATGAGATTCCAGATGATCTAAGAACTGAGAGTTGAGAAGAGTTTCAAAGATCTCGATAGAATAACACATAAGAGCTATAGGCGATTAGTTAGCGAAGGGTCAGAAGTAATAGGCTTCAGAGCGGCTTGCCTTTTTTTTTCGGATATAATGGTTTGACCATGTGCCGTGCTCCAACACTTGAGAGGGAAAAGTACTGAGTATTGAGACATAGAGGAAAAAAAAAAAAAAAAAAAAAAAAGATTAAGGTTTTTGGAAAAACGAAAGGTGGAGGGACAGCGCGAGGGGGGGGATTATATTATAATGCACGCAAGGTACACGTGACCCTCAAACCGGGGAGGAATGCCATCCGGGCCACCGCCTTCCTAACTTCGTAGATTTTCAGGAGCCCAGCACCCGATCGCACATGTCACAAGGCACACAGGGCATAAGGATAACCTAGAGGAGAAGGAGGAGGGAGAGGAATGCAAGAATCGTCCAGGGTTGAGTTAGAGGAAAGTAAGAGGCCGAAGAGATTTTGCTTTTCAGTTGGAGAATTAGCAACCCATTACCATCAGAGCGAAATAAGAAGGAGGAAAGACAGATTATATATAATCTAATATATATATATAGTATTATATAGTATGTAGTATTATAATTATATATATATAATATAATATATATATAATATAGTAGATGAGGTAGTAGGTATAATAATATATAATTATATATATATATATATATATATATATAATATATAAAGACAGTATTTTTATATATATAGTTATATATGTAATATAATATATATATATAAATAAAATAAATAATTAATATTAGATTTTTATATATATATTATTATATGTTATATATATATAGTATATAATATATAATATATATATATATAATATATATATTATAGTATTATATATATATTATATATATATATATGAGACCAAGAGGTGGTTTTTTTATGCCTCGGGTAATGAAGGGGAAAGATACACAAAAAAACAATGATAAGATTTATTAGTACTAATGAAAGAAAAAATATTCACAAATGTAGAAAGCACTCCCTGAGTGTTTCTTTGGACCTTTGACCCCTAGAATGATCATAGGATAATGAATCACGGAGGAAGAAACGAAAGATGTTTACGAAGGAAAGTTACAAAACAGAAAAATTGAATGATAGATTAATAAGAGAAAGATTTGACGAAGCTATCAAGGAAGGAGAGAACTGGAGTAATAACAGGAGAAACGGTGGATGAAAAGTGAAAGATATTTAAGGATAACATGACAGTACAGCAGGAGAAGTATTGGGAATAAAGAAAGTGGGAAAGGGGAAAAAGAAAAGAAACACGGCAATGGTGGAATACGAGAGTAATAGGCAGATGCCAATAGACCAAAAAACAAATAAGTATAGAACCTGGATGAGGAGAAAACTGAGAGAAACAGGATAATAGTACGTGGAAGATAGAAACAATGCAGAACAAATAAAGAAATTGAGTAAAAGACAAACATAGGAGGATATTGGAACGGAATTAAAAGAAGATATGAAGAGAACAAGCAAAGCTAGAAGGCAATCTTAGAGTGCAGGAAGGCACCACAACACGTATAAGATAATAGAAATAGAGAGATGGATGAGGTTTTAATTGAGGAGGAAGAAATAATGGAGAAGGGTGGAAGAAATATTTCGAAGAGTTGTTGAACTTTGAGGATTTTGAAGGGCGAGTGAGGTGGATAGTAGGTGTGGAACGAGAGGAATGACTTGGAGGAGATGGAAGAATAACAATGGAAGAGGTTCAGAACAGCAATCAAGACGCTTAGGAAGGAGGAAGAGCCCATGGGAACTGTATTATGAGCCTGATGCTGAGCTTTAAAAGCAGGAGAGGGAGTTGAACGGATGGATTCAAGCGAAACAGTGTTGAATATGAAATATGGGTCAAAGAGATTGTACCTGTCAGAAGTGAGGAGAGAAATATATGCCTAAATATAAGAGAAGGGGAAATCGAAGGAAATGTGATACTCATAGAAGAAAGAACCGATCGCTAAATGTGGCCAGTCAAAAATCTTGTGAAAGAGTGGTAGGAGGGAGCTGAGAAACAAGTTGAATAGATAAATAGAGACTGGAATATGCGTTTCCAGCGCCCGGCAAGAGCACGACGAGGTACCATTATATTTTTATGAAAAGCTTAGTATATGATAAGAAACGATAGTAATGGAAATGGAGGGCAGAATGACATTTATAGACGGAAAAACCTTTGTTGATAGAGTAAGACAGAGAAAAGCTATGGAAAATCATATAAGAGCAGGAATACGGGATACCACAAAAACCTATAAGAGTAATAAAGAGTACATATCAAGAGTCCAGAAATATGATAAGAGGCAGGATCAAAGAAAAGATGAGAGATGGTTTGAGGTAATATGGGAGTTGAGACAGGTATGTCTGTCACCATTGCTGAGTTTGTAATGTCATGGAATTATAATCTGAAAGAAATATGGCAGAAGAATAATGGAAGGAGCATAACTCTGCTCTATGGCAGATGATGCGGCCATAATTAACAGAAGAGGGACTAGACTGCAGGATGTGATGGACAGATGGAACACCCAAATAAAAAGAAATGGATTTGAAAATAAGTACAGAAAAGACAGAAATAATGAAAATAGCCAGAGAAAGAGAAGAATACCAATATAATGTTGGAGGGAATTGAATTACGTCAGGTGGATAAAAAATTTTAGTATTTGGGTGTGATATTGGAACAGGTGGAGGTGGAATGGAAGGAAGAGCTAATGGAGGAATGAAGAAGTTTTGAAAAATGTGAACCCTATACCCGATACTTGAGGAAAAACAATACCAACAGAGATTAAAATGAAAATATATAGGGTCAAGTGCTGAAGAACTTTGCTGAACATATGGCTCCGAATGTTGGGCACTGACTACTGTGCAGAAGAGGAGATTGGAGGCGGCAGATATGAAGGTTTTGAGGAGTGATCAGGAGAGTGACGCTGATGGATGAAGAAAAGAAGTGAAGTAATTAAGTAACGTAGATTGAGATTCGATCATAATAAACAGGTCCAACGAAATCAGCTAAGATGGTACGGACATGTTACAGAGAATGGTGTAAGCGGAGGGCTGAGAAAGGCAATGATGAAGAGTTTGAAACCTGCCAGAACGAAGAGCGGTGGCAGACCGGAAAGAAAGATGGATTGGACGACGTGGCGAGGCCATGGGAGCAAGAGGAACGACGATCGAAGAGGTTCGAGGAGAGGAGAATATACGCCGACAGAAATGCCTGGAGAATGTTCTGTAGAGGCGACACCTGACAGATCCCTTTGATCTACAGAAGGGAATGATGAATAAGGATGAATAATATATATATATATATATATATCTATATATATAATATAATAGTATATATATATAT
>JABUQX010086405.1:15000-22500 GCA_015478945.1 Trachelipus rathkii
TTCACAACTTAAACACTGCTCATGGTGCAGGCATTCCTTTTCTGTATTTATAATTGCCTTCATAACTTCCTCCTTCACTTCCATTTGTAAATGGCGGGGAAGGCTCCTAGTGCTTTCACATGCACTTGCAAGGAAGAAGTCCAGCTCTCCTGCCCATTGTTCATATTTATTTTTGTAATAAGGCCACATCAGTGTCTTATCAACGTTTCCTTTCTTGTCTCCTTTGAAATTTATTAAAATCTTTCCTGCACTTTTTAGTTTCCATTTCTTCGTTGATTATCATCTCTGACCATGTTTGACAGTCCTCTAACTCGTTTTGAATATAACCATCTTTCGATCCTGAGCTTTTCCCGTTCTGACATTGATTTGTTTTGAATATCACCATCTATCGATCCTGAGCTTTCCCCGTTCTGACATTGATCACCAACGTTGATGTTGGAGTGGATCATGTTTAAAAAAAGAAAAAAAAAAAGAAAAAAGGAAATAAAAGGAAAATTATTCATGAGATACTTTGAAAAATAACAGTTATACAAATATTAAAATTACACATACTCACGTCAAGTTAAGTCAGACAAAAGGAAAGACATCAATTCTTCATATTTCCAAGGTTTCATTTTCACCGCAGCCTGTTCACTTTTTTGTTTTTCTCCTTAGCATAGCTTGCCTATAGGAATCTTGCAGTTTCTTCCATTCACCTTTCAACTTCATTACTGAAAGAAAAATATTAACATGTATTATAACACATGTCCTACCTTAATTTAAAAACATTCTAATAACATGTTATTATAATTATTATTTTCAATTTACGTTCTTATATTTACGATTTCAGAACAACTGGAAATTCGTTCCGATCTTTGACTTTCACCTATTGCATGGGTAGGTCAGCAATTAGTATAACTGTCGAAGAGGTTTATGAAGCTCTTTGAAAGAACCTTCAGCCCATAGTAACGACTAAATCTAATGGGCATGTCTGGTTAGCATTGGATAAAATTTTCAAGAACAGATTGAACTTTCCCAACTTTGTTACAGTGATCGATGACATATACGTTCGTATTAAAGCATCTCCACAAAGCGAATCAGCATTTTTCAATTACAAAAGTATCACTGTTGTTTTATTGGCATTTGTTGATGCTTCAAAAAGGTTCCTCACTGTGGAGTGTGGACATAGGAAAGTATGGGAGAGTAATTGATTGAGACGTGTTTTGTACCAGTATCCTAATATTTCTACGGGTATAGAAAAACAAAACATTGGCATGCCTCCAAGTAATAACTTAGGGGATGTCCCGTTACCATATATCATAACAGAATACGAAGAATTTCCTCATAAAAAATACATCATGAGGCTTTATCCAGAAGTGTTCGAAGACTCAGCGAGGTAGTAGCAAGAATTTTCAATTACAGGCTTTGGAGGTGCAGAAATACAGTAGAATACTCCTTTGGCATCCTTGCTAACACTTGGAGAATACAAGTATATCATAGCTCTTACGCACTGCCCAACGTATTGATAAAATAATCCTCATCACTGTTGTTCTACACATTTATACAAGAGAATCACCAAACAAGACCAATATTGCACTTGGAGAAGAAAGCATGAACCACAGTAACTTACAAACATAATTGCTGCAAAAACAAATTCATGTGAATCTATAGAATTATATGAAATAAATTATATGATATGAATAATTATATGATATGAATTATATAAGGCAGCCTCCCCGAAAGAACAAAAACGAACCAAAATTCTAGCACAATTGAACAGGACAGAGATATACACAAAAAAACCTATCTAAGAGAACATGATGCTTACAGCTGGAATACCATCTTTTAACTATACCCGGAAAGGGAAAAGATAGCGAAGAAAGATTAACGAAACATGCAAAAATAAGATGGAGAGACCTAGCAAGAAGTAATATTTAAAAACAATCTAGAACTCTCCGAAAAGAGAAAGAGGATTATACATCCCAAGAAGAGATACGGGAACTCCTTCCTACAAGTTTACAAAGAGAAAAAGGAAATTAAAAGAAAATTGCATGAAAAAACTAGAGAAACTATCGTGAAAAAGAGAAGATCGAAAATCACTAACTAATATGTTAAAAAAAGAAAATAACGGAAACAGGAATGTATATCCTATCTATAAGTTACCGAGAAGAAAAAAAAAGAAAAATATAGATTAAAAAACGCCAGTTTCGAACGAAAAATTTAAAAATGGGTAAAAACTGCCGAAAGAAGGAGGAAACCCTTGAGAAGGAGAACAAGTAAAATTTCTGAAGTGCTTTCAGAATGCTACAGAGAAGAAAGAGAGACGGTAAAACATACCGAATTAGAGAAGCGAAGAAAAAGAAGAAAACGAACCTCAGAAAGGCCTCTTACATCTATGACTTACCGGGAAGAAGGAGAGAAGATAAGAACTGCCGAAAAAGTTAAGAAACCTCGAAAACGAAGAATAAAAACATCTGAAATATCTGAAGCGAAGCGAATATCGGAAAGAGAAGTTCCTTCTATAAGTTACAGAGAAGAAAAAGGAAAGATAAAAACTGCCGAAAAAATAGAGAAACCTCGGAAAAGAAGGACATAATCAATTGAACTATCTGAAAGAAAGAAAAGAACGGAAACAGAAGTTCCTTCTATAAGTTACAGAGAAGAAAAGGAGAAGATAAAAACTGCCGAAAAAATAGAGAAGCCTAGGAAAAGAAAAACAAAATCAATTGAACTCTCTGAAAGAAAGAAAAGAACGGAAACAGAAGTTCCTTCTATAAGTTACAGAGAAGAAAAGGAGAAGATAAAAACTGCCGAAAAAATAGAGAAGCCTAGGAAAAGAAAAACAAAATCAATTGAACTCTCTGAAAGAAAGAAAAGAACGGAAACAGAAGTTCCTTCTATAAGTTACAGAGAAGAAAAAGAAAAGATAAAAACTGCCGAGAAACATCGGAAAAGACCAACAAAATCAACTGAACTATCTGAAAGAAAGAAAAGGACGGAAACAGAAGTTACTTCTATAACTTACAGAGAAGAAAAAGAAAAGATAAAAACTGCAGAAAAAATAGAGAAACCTAGGAAAAGAAGAACAAAATCAATTGAACTATCTGAAAGAAAGAAAAGAACGGAAACAGAAGTTCCTTCTATAACTTACAGAGAAGAAAAAGAAAAGATAAAAACTGCCGAGAAACATCGGAAAAGACGAACAAAATCAACTGAGCTATCTGAAAGAAAGAAAAGAACGGAAACAGAAGTTCCTTCTATAAGTTACAGAGAAGAAAAAGAAAAGATAAAAACTGCCGAGAAACATAGGAAAAGAAGAACAAAATCAATTGAACTATCTGAAAGAAAGAAAAGAACGGAAACAGAAGTTCCTTCTATAACTTACAGAGAAGAAAAAGAAAAGATAAAAACTGCCGAGAAACATCGGAAAAGACGAACAAAATCAACTGAGCTATCTGAAAGAAAGAAAAGAACGGAAACAGAAGTTCCTTCTATAAGTTACAGAGAAGAAAAGGAGAGAATAAAAACTGCCGAAGAAAGGAAGAAACCGTTGAGAAGAAGAATAAGAACAAGTAAAATTTCTGACTTTCCTTCTATAAGCTACCGGGAAGAAAGAGAGAAGGTAAAAACCGCGGAATTAGAGAAGCGTAGAAAAAGAAGAATAAAACGAACCAAATTATCTGATAGAACACTAACCTCAGAAATGCCTCTAACATCCGTAAGTTACAGGGAAGAAGAAGAAGATGAGATATAAACTGCCGAAAGAAAAAAGAAACATCGAAGGAGTAAAAAAAGAAGTGAAATATCAAAGTCGAAAATTTCTTTTTTATCTTACCGAGAAAGAAAAGATAAACTTAAAACTGCCGAAAAAAGAAAGAAACCCTTGAGAAGAAAAACTACAAGAACAAGTAAAATATCTGAAAGAAAAAGAATTACAGAAACAAAATTTCCTTCTGTAAGTTTTAAAGAAGAAAAAGAGGAGATAAAAACTGCAGAAAAGATAGAAAAACCCCGAAGAATAAAAACAAAGTCAACTGAGAGAGATGAAAGAACCAGGACTTCAGAAATACCTCTTACTTCCATAAGTTACGAAGAAGAAAAAGAGAGAGTGAAGCCCGCTGAAAGGATAAAGAAACCTCAAAGAAGGAGAGTAAAACGAACTAGAATATCTGAGAAAAAACGAAGATATAGAAAAACACCTAGAACTAGGCCGAAAAGAACAAAACTGAAAAGAAGTGAGCGATTATCAAGAGAATTTCCTTCCGTGTCTGTCAAAAGTAAGACTAAACCTGAAACTGAAGCTTTTACAGAAGCAGAAACAATAACAGCTAAACCTAAATCGACGCGTAGTCTAAAAACAGAAGAGAGAGAAGATTTATATAAGAAGACTGTTGAACGTTCATCTCTTAAACCAACAAAGAAAATCGAGAAGAAGAGAAAAACAAAAACTAGTGAAGAACATATTTACGATTAAGTAAAAGAAGAAAGAGAAGAATCAACCAAATATGAGACAATCAAAAGTAGAGAAACTAAAACGAAACCTTATAAAGTAAAAGAAAAAACAGAGGAAGAAGAAGGGAAATCGACGAGGGAAACTTTGAGGAAGGGTAAACTGGAAGAAGAGAAATTGAAACCTCCTAAAATAAAGGAAAAAGAAAGTGAATCTTCTCTCACTTACAAAGAAGAAGAAAAAGAATCAACGCGATACGCTGAAAAAGTAAAAAAAAAGTCAAAAAGAATTTCCAAAGAGATTTTTGGTACGGATAAATTTAAAACCCAAATAAAAAGAAGAACGAAAAGAAGAAAGCCTACCGTAACTAAGAAAAGAATAGCAAGAAAGTATATATATGGAACATTTTATATGTGTCCATATCCATATGCAGATGAATTGCTATTCAACTTACAAAATAAGACAATTAAAATACCGTCAAAAATAATTATATTAATGGTAATACAAGTTACCAAGTTGAAGTAGGGTTAGTTAAAATACAATGGGATTTTCTTAAGAACTTTACTTAACTTACATACCTTACTAACCTAACCACTATTATTAAATAATTTGATTCTACCATTCCTCGTTCAACAAAGAAACATCAAAACGGGGTATATTCAAATATTAATAAAAAAAACAGTCAAGCTTTTCTCACGATACTCGCTCGGGCAATATATATATAATATATTAATATATAATATATATATATATATATTATTATATTACTATATATATATATATATATATATAATATATTATATATATATAATATATATAGATATATATAGTTATATATATAAATATATATATGATATATACTAATATATATACATATGTAATATAATATATATATATATTACTATATATATATTATATATTAGTATTATATTATATACTATATATATATATATATATGGTATATAGGATATATATAATATATATAGATATATATATAATAATATATATAATATATATATATATATATATAGTATAATATATAATATATATATTATATTATATATATGATATATATATATATATATTATTTATATATATATATATTATATATATATATATATATATATAATATATATAGATAGTATATATTAAATATATATATATAATATATATATATATTATATATATATATATATATTATATATATATGTATATATATGATATGGGCCAGCATCCCGAAGAACGTTCAGTGGCAGTGTAAACTAGAAAAAACGTATAACATTATACAGGAAAATAAATAACATTTCTGATTTCAGGAAGGAATTTCATCGAGGAAACTTAAAACAAGAAAAATTTATTTATTCTAATATTTATTAATAGCTTCTTAAAATTTAGTAATATCTTAAGACCTGAAATAGCGCAAGCTCCGATTGACCTTTGAAAGCTGCAGTGTCTCGGGAAGCAAAATTGCCAAATGACCGTTTTTTGGAGAAGAATACAATTTTTTTCTTTTATATTCCTTTTTAGGGGGTTCGAGCCGACGAAGAGACAGAGGGGGGGACGAAGCCCCCCCGTCGTCCCCGGTAGGCCGAGAAAAACCCCGACTCTATCTATCGTTCTTGTTTACTCGGAGGTATTCGTCCCGTTTAAAAAAAAAAAAATTCAAATTGGCAAGCTTCCGTGGCATACTCAAGGGGATGTAAGCCGCATCTTTGAATAATTATTCAAAAACAGGTAGTAATTTTTCAACAAAAATTTTTTAACAACTTTTAATTTTTAAAAAAAGCGTTATGTTTTTTATTTTTTTTTAATTTCGGGGGTAAATGTCTGCTGATTAATAAAATGATATTATTTTCGTGTACCTTTATAGTTTTTTAGTAACATGCCTGGCCTTTTCGGATGCTGACCATATATATATATTTAGTGATGGGACGATTATGAAATTTTTGCCGATGACGATGAAGATGACGAAATATGCCGATTTTACCGATGACGATGACGATTAATTGAAAAAAAATTATTTTAAAAATTTCTTCTCTCTCTCTCTTCTCCTCTCCTCTCTCTCTCTATAACTCTCTCTCTATATATATTATAATATTATAGATATATATATATATATATAATATATATATAATATATATATATATATAATATATATAATATATAGTATATATATATATATATATATATATAATAGTATATATATATATATATATAGATATAATATATATATATGGGGTATTAGGGGGTCGCGATGGATAAAAATAACTTTGTGAAATTCATTCTTTAAAAACCCAACTTCTTAAAATCTCCTTCTCCAAAATACTTCTAACTTTCCTATCTCTTTCGACGGTTCCTGGTCGTTCTCTTCCTGTGTGACAATATAAACATGCCTTGGCCTTACATGAACATACCAAAATATCTTGGAAAACCTCACATCCACAAACGTTGCTAGGGCGGCCTTCAAAGAACTGGAAGTTCTGTTGGTAGACTGTGAGACTTTCCTCCTTTCTCAGTTGCTCCAGCGATACAAGGGTCTCATCCGCCCAGCTATGTAGTACTGCTCTGCATATCTCGGGGGAGGGGGGGGGCTCTTGATTTCACCCCTGCTTTTGGACAGGGTCAAGTCAAAGGCCAAAAAGGCTTATAAACTCTGTTCTACCCTTTCCAGTTCACTTGACCCTCGTATCTTGAGTCGCGATGTTGGTGCTTTATCTCTATGCCTATAGGTACCGCAGCGGCAAGTGCTCGAGGGATCTTATTCCTCGCGTACCACCACCTTTTAGACCCCTTCGTAGCACCAAGAGTGCTGTATCTGCGCACTAGTATTGTGTTGCATTGGTAACTCCAGGATAGCTTGCTGTGGTGCTTATTAAGTTCCCACCACCACTGTTTTTGTGGGAATTCTCTTCCATTCTTCTGTATTTCCTACTGAATTTAATCTCCTCACGTTAAAGCCTGCGGTCTGTTGCCTCATATGCGTAATTTGCGCTATAGGGTGCTAGAGGGTGAACTATTGAGAGTACTACACCCCTCCTTGAAGAGGGCTCTGCCCAGTGATGTGGTGGTGA
>JABUQX010086405.1:27500-30000 GCA_015478945.1 Trachelipus rathkii
ATATTAATAATACAAAAATAATTTAATTTATTATTTATGGAATAGCTTATATATATATATATATATATATATATATATATATATATATATATATATATATATATTTTTATATATATGATATATTTTATATATATATATATATATATATATATATATATATATATATATATATATATATATATATATATATATATATATATATATATATATATATATATATATATATATATATATATATATAACTATTTCTTATAATATATATATATATATATATATATATATATATATATATATATATATAATAGTTTATATATATATATATATATATATATATATATATATATCCTTTGTTAAAACAGGGGGCAATAATAAAATTAGTATCGGAATGGTTGGTAATGCTATCTCAGAATTATTTACCTACGCTAAGATTTCCTTCTTTCGTTGTTATACGAAAAAGAAGAAATTATTTTTAATTTTTAGTCACCGGTTTTACTTGAAGCCCGCGATAGACAAGATTAATTTAAGAAAATAAAAACAACAAAAACAGTTATGAGTGTCCAAATTCGGCTTTACAAACTTAACGTAGATACATCAGATTTAAGCAAAAAATTGCCTAAGCTTACTCATTTCATAGGCTTAGATGTGAAGTCCAAATATATATATATATATATATATATATATATATATATATATATATATATATATATATATATATATATATATATATATATATATATATATATATATATATATATATATATATATATATATATATATATTTATCTTACCTGCTACACTGCTGCTCAATATGCTCTTTATATCTTCATATAATATGTATATATATATATATATATATAATATATATATACAGTAGTACCTCGCAATAACGGCGTAATTGGGACCGGACCCTCGCCGTTAAGTGAAAAACGCCGGTAAGTGAATTAAGAGTTTTTTGTATCTCGCGAGTGCCTGCAAGCAAAACTACGTATTATGTACTAATGTATATTAAGTGTGCCATAACACTAACTATAAAACAATGATAGAAAGGAAAATTTACACAATGTTTGCCTTTAAATATATATTTAGTACGTACAGTACATGATTTACAACTGAAAAAGAAATAGAACTATAAAATTTTAAATACAAATATTTTCATTCTGAAAGGGATACCACATTTCGTCCGACGATTTTACAATGGATGGCTAATCTTCTTCATTTGAATTTAAAACAACCGCCTTCGCTTTGCAAACAGTGATAGTGATGTAGTTGGTGTAGAATCTAAGGTGGAAGGTTGCGATGGTGTTCTATTGAAGAATGAAAACAAAGAAGTGTGTCTCATAGAGTGCCTCTTCTTCTCGAATAGAAGTTGCTTATAACATGCAATGGCATTTGTTATGACAGCATTAACTTTTGACGATCTTTCAAAGTTTAACTTAATAATTTTATTATACAGTATAAAGTTCGGAGCGTTGCGATAGTTGCATAAAATGAAGGAGCCGGAGCCGGAGTTGTAGCCGGAAAAAAATTTGCCGGCTCGGCAGCCCTGATTATATATATATATATATATATATATATATATATATATATATATATATATATATATATATATATATATATATATATATATATATATATATATATACTCATCTTTATATATATATATAGAAATTAGATTCGAGTTTTATTAATATTAATAACAAGTTTTTATTTCATCTACATACAAAGTTTGTCTTGCATCGGGCCAGAAAGAAAATAAAAAACATCATTAAACATGAAAATAAATATGTATAAACAAAACAATATGTTTATACTGAAAACGAATATATATATATATATATATATATATATATATATATATATATATATATATATACTATATATAACCTTATATATATATATATATATATATATAATCACTATATATACACGAGAGGAGAGGAGAGGAGAGGAGAGGAGAGGAGAGGAGAGGAGAGGAGAGAGAGAGAGAGAGAGAGAGAGAGAGAGAGAGAGAGAGAGAGAGAGAGAGAGAGAGAGAGAGAGAGAGAGAGAGAGAGAGAGAGAGAGAGAGAGAGAGAGAGAGAGAGAGAGAGAGAGAGAGAGAGAGAGAGAGAGAGAGAGTTTCCAGCCCTTCCTACCATGCAGACGAAGAAATTTTTCTTTACAAGATTCTACTTTTAGAAAAATTCAACTTCGTTGTTGCCCTAATTTAATGCTCCTCATTTATTGTTTCTTTCTTTTAAACTTTCCTCTAATTATAAAAAAAAAACTACAATTTTGTTCATTTGAAAAAGAAAAGAACAACTGAGTTTGAAATCAAAATAATTTAATGGTTAAGTTTTTAAAATTCAAAAACTCCGAATCATATATTTTTTAAAATAATTTCTTTAACAGTTTCACATCAAACCTTGAATAACAATTCTTCTCTGAAGTCATTCTCTTCTGAGACCTTTTTCGAAGCTCTTCTTGAATGATTCTTGAAGATCTTTAACCTCCTTCCAAG
>JABUQX010086405.1:45000-47500 GCA_015478945.1 Trachelipus rathkii
GGGAGTAAGGTGGGCGTGACGAAGCATCGGAAAAGAAAACAGTAGAAAGAACATGGACATAAGTCGAAAAGAAAGCCCGCCTTACCGCCCCTTATTACCATTAATAAGTGGGAACTCATTGGCAGTCAGAAAACTTCCACCCTAAAAGCGTTCCAGGACAGCGATGGACCCTCACTATGGTAGATCGTCAGTGTAAGGGGTTCATCCCTTGGCACAGGTGGGCCACAACTAAACCCCCTCACAATCCCCCGCCATTCACTCCTGTTATACAGCTTTCTTTCTCGCCTCTACCAAACTCACATATCTCTCCTGCAAACATTCCTTTACTGACTGAATCCACTTTTTCTTCGGTCTCCCAGCCGGTCGTTCCCACATACTCACCACTATGCATCCGCTTAACCAACCGACTATCATCCATCCTTTCCATATGACCAAACCATCCCAACATACTTCTCATTTATTCTCTCATTTTACCTAATTTCTCTCAACACAACACCACTCTCAATAAGTTCAATTCCTCAACTTTAATCAATTCTTCTCACACCTTAGCACACCCCTAAGATTGTCCATCTGAACACAATTGAAACTTTAGATCTAACTTCTTATCCAGACCATACTCACTACTATACAATTAACCCGGTAACAACATACCCTCATGTATAAACCCTAGCACACTCAAGACTTAGTCCCTTTACATTCACCAACGAATTTAAATTGCACCAGCCACCTTCCTGCCATTCACAACTTTGCCTACTACACTCTGCATCGTCCGTTCCCCTTCCTCATCCAACATATACCCTAAATATTTAAACTCAGACACTTGTTCCAGCTGCTCACAATCTAACATAACTTCACACTGAGGAGTGTCCTTACTCACAACCATAACCTTACTCTTATCCACGTTTACTTTCAAGCCCCTCCTTTTACACACCCTGCCAAATCTCTCTACCAATCCTCTCAAACTCTCTTCAAATTCGCCACACAGAACCAAATCATCCGCATATAATAGGTAGGGCACCCTCCACTCATCTCCATTCTCCATCATTCTAACACCATTTCCTGCCATCCCACCTCGAATTCTTTCATAACCCTATATATACAAATTGAATAACCAGGAGACATAACACACCCTGTCTTTACTCGCTATTAATCCCTAAACGCAATCACCACTTGACACCTAATTTATTCTTACAACAGCGCTTCACTATCGTCATACATTACTTTTGATTCCATTCAGAGCCTACCACCAACACCATATATCACTAACACCTGACATAAAGCTTCCCTATTAACTCTATCATACGCCTGTTGCAAATCCATAAAACCTAAATACAATTTATTCTTCTTCTCCCTCATTTTCTCAATCATTTGTTTCAAGTAAAGATTTGATCCACACATCCTCTACACTCCTAAACGCACCTTGTTCTTCACCCAATCAGTCCTTCAGATCACTAGGACGCGCACTCTTTCCGAACCCAAAATCCAGCATATACTTCCCTACAACACTCAATAAAACTAATTCCCCTATATTTTCTACAGTTCCCCTTTTCTTCCTTTACCCTTATATATAGGGTACTAAATTAACCAGCTCCACTTCACATCCCTTGGAACTATACCTTCTATAGAACGCTTTATTACACAACTTTCCCAAATCCAATCAATCACCATCCTGCCTCCGTTTTTGATCATTTCACCATAATTTCATCTATACCTGCAGATTACCATTCTTCAACTTTTTCACTCTACCCATTCCCTCCTCCCTTACTACTAACCTCATCCCCAAAATACGTATTCCTTCTTGCACCATCATCAATCTCACACACATTCACTATCACCTCTTCATTAACGTGTTTATATGTGCAGATTTTTTGAAGTGTTTCTTTCCAACAACTCCTCTCACACCCATCATCAGTTACAGAAAGCACATCCCTATTCATTATTCTCTAAGCAAGATTCCCCTATTCTAGTTTTTATTCTTAACCTTTCGCGCTTCCTTCCAGAAATGCTTCCTATTCCCTTGTAAATCCCCATTCATCTTCCTTCCAAATTGTTCATTTACCTCTTGTTTTTTCTTCTACGTATACACCTTTTAGTAATTTTTTTTTCCTCCTTATATAATTCCAAGCAACTTTCTTTTGAAACTTCACCATTTGCTTTTAGTACATTCAACCACGCTTTCTTTTTACTTTTAACCGCTTTCTTCACCTCTTCATTTCCACCATTCACTGTTAAACATTCTTACTTCCTTACTTTAGCACATCCCATACTTCCTTTGCACTACCTAACAATTGCCTTCCTTCAATTTGCCCCGCCAGAATTTGGTTCAGTATCAACTTTGTTCAACATTCAATCCGTTTTACCTAGCGAGCGCTCTTATACTTATTCCTATTGTCTTGCTCACTTAACTTCTTCACTCTTAATTTACCTACTTCCCTTTTCGTATCACGCTTCCTCTCACATCCAAGCCCCCACTAAACTTAATTTTACATTAGAACAACAT
>JABUQX010086406.1:0-22500 GCA_015478945.1 Trachelipus rathkii
ATATTTATTGATATATCATATACACTTGTATTTACCTAATATATATTTATATAATTGCATAGAACACCGGAGACTCAATTCTGACTATTTTGTTCTCATTTCGTTATTAGTGGTGGTTGAAAATCATCATTCGATATGAGAGTATATAATCCTTAGCTTACTTAATCTTTCCCTGACTTATTGATTCACTCTCAATCAATCACAAATCATTTCAATTATTCTTACTATATATTAAGATATATCACGTTATACCAGTCAATGCTGACGTCTGTTATGTTTATTGAATGTACAGTGGCGGCTGAGCTTTATTATCTCATATATCTCAGTATCAGACGGTACATGAGCATAGCTTCTCCTACTCAGCAGAAACACTTAAAGCTCTGTGACTACCACTTTTAATGTTGGTATAGGTATTTTTTTGGAGTTCACCCCCCACAATAGATAAATTGTCTTTATTCACTTCACTACATACAGCTCTATCATCGGGGTATTGTAATGATTTCCTGTCAATTCTCTGGAAAGTCCTCAGCCAACTGGGATAATTACAATGTCGCTTACCTCGAAAGTCTCGCGCGATCTATTTATTAACCTTATGTGCTATGTGTGAGAAATTAAAAATTGAATTTAGAATTAATATATTGATATATTAATGGATAATGCGCCAGTGGAATTATTTAGTTAAGTATGCTTATATACCGCTCAAGGAAATCTTGCTCTTCGATAACTTTTATGAATTTTATTCCTACCTAGCTCAAGGTTCAGGTAGTCCTGAATACTTGATCCTCTGATCCTTCCGTCTTAATTACTGTTTATCTTCTTATTTGCTTGTCTTTAATTTCTGTTTTCCAAGGATTTCCGTTTTCTTCCTTTATTTCCTCATTTATTTTTTATTATTTCTCTAAAAAAATTAAGAAGAACTGGTATATATATATAATATATATGTTCGATTACTCTATAACAGGACTCTGGCTCCTATATCAGAATATTTTACTAGGCAATAAGGTTGCGCGCCAGATAACCAATCTCACAGTTTATTTTATGCAAGGGCGAAGGCAGCCACATGATTTACGAGGAAATAGGGTGAATTGATTCTCACAACAGTAGCCATACCCAGTTGCTCATTTCAGCTTCATTCTTTGAACTACTTAACTACGCTCGATGTTCTCCCTCACAATCAGGCTAATCTAAACTCGACAACATTTCCCAAGCATAAACATAGCACATCGCACTAGAGAACACCACGGACATTATGGTTAGGTGCTGGTATATGATATGTTTTACAGCAGCCGACACACAGTCCTAGTGCTTATGGATTAGGACAAGAATTCACACTCGAATACCTGATATATTGAGTTGACTATAAGAGGATATATATACACGCCGCGGATCACTCACTACGCCGGTATCGGAGATAACTGCCTTCATAGAGTATATGAGCTACATTCTCACACAAATAATAAACTACAAATGACAGACAATAATGAATTTTACAACTCAAGCAGACACCTATTTAATGTGGCATACTATAAGACGTAATATATAGTATGAGATGATCGTATAATGAGTTGGGAGCTAAACGCGAAGTGAGAAATATTTCTCTCACTTGGTATTATTAAGAGACCTGCCGGCTCAGCGACGTGGTGTTTTAAGTGCCCTAAATAATGAATTTTTAATAGAGATTATAGAACGCTGCAGAAAGTCTTACCATCATTGCAAAACATCACGTAATTAATGTGTCAAAGATTAGAAGTGTTGGTGTTCTCAAAGGGTTGGAAAAAGTTGGAAGAAGTGATCGGATGGAAGAGGTGAAGGAGAGAGCAGGGGTGATAATGAATACTATTGAGAAAGAAAATAGTGAGCCTTAATGGATGAAAGCATGAAACTAGCTTTGATCTAGAATGCTGTGTCCCATGAATGGGGTGGCAACCAAGAGAACCCCCCCTATATAGTGAGTACGAGATGATAAGGCAAGTTACTCCAAATCTAGTTGGCTCATGATGAGGCCTACTGTGAGGGTATTACAATAGACTCGAGATAAGCAGACTGAGAATAAAATAGAGATATAAAAAATAAGTACTCAGGGAGTATACTAAATACGAAACAGAATCAATACCAATTAATATTATATAGAAGTGAGACTAATGCCCTACAAATCACATGAAATGTGAGATTTTGTTCCAGAAAAGATATCACTCAAGAACTCGATAAGATCATTGATCACAAACCTAAAAAGACCAGGAATCAGAGGAATAATAATAGTCACATAAATAATACATGTTTATTTTGGAGCAAGTGCAAGAGAGAGCAGAAGCAGAGTGGTAAAGAGAGATTAATTGGTTATAAAAGATGACAAGAATCTCGCGTCATACAATTTATTATTGAGTGTTAGGCCGAGTATAATTATGGTTTGCAATGAGAAGATGCTTGATGTTATTTGTTTTTTGATAGACGAAGAAATTCGTCATAGATCACTCTTGAATGTACACTCGGCATACTGTTCGCTATGCGGCGCAAAGAATCGATTCTTTTAAGCTCTGGCTCTCGCACTGTAATTCAAAAGAAGTGACGCGAGAAAATATTGCTGGAACAGAGGATGAAGGACTGTATGTTTAAATGTCATTATATATTGTGATGATAGCTAATCAAACAGGGCAGCAGATATTGGAAGTACAATTGAAATGATATTGGAATGAAAGTGGTTCAGAAGTTCCACACATCATACTTACGGCTAATATCTCCATCAATAACAATATGCACTATAAGTAGATCAAGATATGGAGTTAGAAATTGTGTCCATTTCGTGTGTTGTGCTCCATAAAATCATTTTCTTTCTCCTTACATTACTTTAAATAAAGGGTTAGAGAGTAGTTAATGAATACCTTATTAACAGTTTCGTACGTCGAATAGACTAAGCCTTCCTTTCATTGCAAACCTCTGGAAAGGAACAATTTCTTCGTTTACCCGTTTATTATTTACATAGAGTGCTTTAGTGTTATCTATATTAGACGTAGAACGAGAAGTTTCTGCCCCCGTGGCTCCACATGTTGCTGTTAGTCTTTGTAGATGTTTTTCTGGATTTTTGTGGGATGTTTATTTATACTAGTATATCATTATATAATGAGCGATATTTCAATTTTTACGTACACAGGTAAACTACCCAAAGAAGGAGCCTTGGAGAGCAGATTGAGCATGCGCGGGGCCATGACAAGAATAAATTATCCTTTCTCGGAAACTCATCTATAGTATAATGCCTTTGGAATATGTTCGGAGAGTCGGTCTGTATATCTAAACTGTAATGACTTATGACTTAATCTGTTTATATCTTTTTCTTTTTAGGGAATTATAATTTTTTGAAGGTGTTTTTTTTTTTTTGAGGTTTGACGAAGGGATTTTGATTTTTGTGCAGTTGAAGGTTATTTATAATTTTTTTATAAAATTGACTTAAGCAAAAAAAAACTTAACAACTTTAACGGGGACCAGTGGTTGGACGTCAAACTGAACCTGGTTCATTCTTTCCACAGATTGTAACAACAATGTCCTTTCGCTACGGAATATTTTTAGTTCCTTAAATGAGAGGGAGACGGCAAACCATATATACTTATAAGTGGTGAGGCCATAAGCTGGCTGCTCAAGAAAAGTATAATCCATTAGGCACGCAGATATGCCGGCGATAGATTATAACATGACAAACTTGACCTGCCAGACGTGCAAATCCAAAATGACAGAGGGAACGGGATACATCTAGAGGAGAGGAAACCTCCATTCAGATAGGGTACCAGAATGCCTGTCGCGAATGCAATCATATCATAACATGGGATAACTGCGAGGGTTTTTCAAGACTTTTGCATCAGTTCTCCAGAAACGAAGAATGGAAACAGTTATTGAGGAGAGTATATGAATAATTGTATTGTGTCACCGAAAAAGGCATTGCTATTCAGCAAATTAAGGTGAATATTCACAGAGCAATTCTGTTGCTAGGAGTGAAGAAGTAATTAAAAGACACTATAAGCGGTCCTGCTCGGATTGTCTAGTGAAAGAGGCTACTATTCACTAGAGGGGCCTCACTTGAATTAAAATTTCTTATAATATTTTTTTGGTTATGGGGAGAATTAGTTTGCTTTTTCTTTAAGAGAACTATTGATGTGGACGGTTTTGGTTTTTTCTTCCGTCATCATAAACACTGCACCTGAGAAGAGGCGGGATAGTATTAATGGTTGTCTGAAGTTATTGTGGCAAATTATTTAAAATAGGACCTGATATTTTCGCATGGAAATGCGACAGTGGAAGGAGGGTTTTCTAATAATTAAGCATTTTAGTGGAAAATCGAGAAAGACCTAAAGTCTGCTTTGCTGTAAGAACAGTGGCTGGAATTCTAATAAATTTGTATCTCGATGAAAAGGATATTCATAAAAGTTCCTATACTCACTAGTCATTGAGAAAATGTTGACGAAATGATAAGAGCGCTAAGCCCTAGAGATATCGAAGAACATCATAAAAGAGTCAAAACAGAAAGAAAAAGAAGGAGAATAAAGAGAGGTGGACAAAGAAGAATATTAGGCGATTACCAGATCAAATAAACTCTGAGAGCAAGAGAAGATGGTAGAACTGAAAGGCTTCTAACACGAAAGACAGCGCTATACAATCAAAAAATTCAAATGCTTTGAGAAGAAACGAAGTTAATCATAAATCATCCCCATTTGTAGAACTTTTAGTATGATTACATGTGGAGGTTCTGCTATTCACCGGCTAGGCTATTAAGTGAGAGCCTTTTAATTTATTTTCTTTTTGTATAAAATAAAACTGTTTTCTTTTGAAAAAAGTACAAAAAGGGAGTCTTTTGACGGCTATGGCGGTAAATGGTATATGGGCTTAATTACTTAAAAAAAAAATCATTTTTTTAAATTTCATGCCATGAGATAAACCAATTTCTAAAGTATAGTTTTCAATAACTTTTAAATATATGAAAAAACTGAGTAAATAGGCCTGCCATAATTAATTAATAGATAATTTTAATACACGCAAAAATATTGTATACACTCTTGTGTCAGTGGAAAATTTTGCAGATTCTGGATATCAGGGAAATAGTCCACGAGGAAATCAATCAAAATTTTAGTGTGAACCCTGAATTCTACATTAATATTAAAATTGTTTTTATTATGTTGTTATATATATTACGCCGAGTCAGCCCGACCGTGGAGGGGTGAAGCGGACCACCATATGAGGGGTGACTCGGACAATCTGTTTAAATTCGTCTTTACGTATAAATTTCAACTTTTTAATATTAAACTCTCTCTCAAAGCAATTAATATAGTGGCTATGGTTTGGTCATACACTAAGGGGCTTATTAAACATTATTTATCATATTATACCATTTGTAATTAAGTAATAAAAATGTCAATAATGATAAATAAAAATACGAATATAAATAAGGTGGTCCGATTCACCCTCTCCGCTCAAAAATTTTGACAACTCTTTCCGAACTCGTTTTTTATAAAATTAATTTTTTAAAAAAAAATTTTCACTTATATAAGTAACTTTTTATTACATTTAAAATTAATTAACTATACGTATAAAAATGTCAAATAATAATACGTAAAATAACGAAACCCAATGGTGGTCGAGCCACCCCTCCATCAATTTTTACGGCGGGGTGAATCGGACCAAGTTAGGCCCCGTTTTTTTTTTTTTTTAATACTGCTTGGATCAAAAATTTACTTGCCAGTTTAAAGCTAACTTACTCGAGTGTATCCACTGAAAAAATAATTTAAAATCGAAGTCCTTTTTCATTTTTACAAAAAAAAAAACGAAGTTAAAAAAAACACATTTTCAAAAGTGAAATTCTATTGAAGGACATTTTGTCCCCTAATTTTCTTAACATTTTTTAAAAATATAAAAACTTTCTAGAATTAAATATGATCTAAATAAACCTTGTAGTACTACCGCGTGGCTATAAAATGAGTGAAATTTTTTATTTTTTTTTATTATTATTTTTTTAATTTTATTTAGAGTGGACCGATGATCACCCCTCCTAAAAGGAGGTGGATCCTAGCACTTCCCGCCCTGAGCGCTATATAACAGTATATATACAACATATAGCCAAGTGTTCTATAGTATCCTCACTATGGCTATTTTAGTACGGTATAGAGGGTTATCGGTGAGGGATGGAATAATTATATATATTATTATTTATAGTATATAATAATAGTATATAATATATATATATATATAATATATATATAGTATATATAATTAGTATATATTCAGGATTCATATTGTGTCCTATTTTCCTACTTTTTTACTTTTTTCACCCAATGTTTGTTGAAGTTGAAGGAAAAAAATTCAAATCGGGGTTGGTCAGTATTGAAGTAAAATTTCTCTCTCAAAAACTCTTTTAATCATTTTAATCAATGTAAGTATCCTCAATTGATGAGTCTGGTTAAAGCTCTCCTCATCATTCCGCACAGAATTGCTGATGTTGAACTTAGCTTTTCACAGACATCCAATTACCTTACAGATTCCAGAACCAGCCTTTCTCAGGCATCAGTTACTGCATTACAGTCTATCAAAGATGGCTTAAAGCAATTTGGTTAGGAAGTTAGTCCATAAGGTGCCCATATCAAAAGACTTCATTAAGAAGGGAATCAAAGCTCATAAATCTTATTTGGGAAGATTGGAGGAAGAGAAACGGATTGAGGCCCAACTAAAAAAACAAAAAGAGGAAGACAAAGGAAAGAACAAGAGCTGTTTAAAATGAAAAAGAAAGATTTTGAAAGGAAATCATGAGAAACGAAAGAAGCTATCTTCAAAGAAAATCCCTTTAGGAAAAAGAATCTAAAGCTACAACAAACATCAATAACTACAATTCCTTGGTTGAAGAAGCCAATGTTAGGATTAAGAATGCATTAAAGATTAATGACATGAAAGGACTACAGATAAGGCAGACTATGCTTGAAGCAGCTTGCAAAAAAGTTTGCACGAAATAAGAAATTAGCAAAAGAAGATTGAGAAAAATAAAAGAACTGTGCTTAACTACTACTGTGCTGTGGTGAATCCGACAAAGCAACCTTCGCAGCTGCCGCGGATAGCGAGGCGGAGGGGTTCTAAGCCTCCCGTTAATTCGTTGGTGAAGCTCCAACGTGATACTCCCGCCAACCGCTACAGCTATCACTGGGTTCGATCTGATATAGTATCGGATTATGTTCGTTGGCCCGCGGTGACTATGCTCCCTTTTGACACCAACCCTTGACAGATTAACCTGTTCCCGCCCTCTCCCGTTTTCCCGACTTCGATCCCTACGCGAGTGAAGCACCTCGGTGGATTTTTCCAGCCGCCCGATTCCTTGAAAACGGACGTAGGTTCAGCCCGTTCCCTTCCCGTTCCCGACTTCCCTTAAGGGAGTGAAGCACTACGTGGATTTCCCTGCCCGTCCGTTCCCGACTCCGATGAACTGGACGTGGGTCGTCTCCGGCCCGACTTCGCTCGACCGCGCCCGTTCCCCTTGGCAAGGGCAACCTTTCGGGGATGTTCCCGTGACCCTAAACGTCCGGACCGGGGCCACTGACTCAGTGAATTCACCCGGCCGGCTGTACCCCTCTCCCTGGTGAGGGCGACTCCTTTAATGGCTTTCACGGCGGTGGAAGCCAGTTAGTTTACCAACGCAGTAAGTCGCTAAATGAACAATTTCCCTACTTTTGTTGCCTTGATTGACAAGGGCCCTTTTCCTTAAAACTATTTCAGTATTATCGGGGACAATAAGAAACGAAGACAATTCAAGACTATAATTTCAACTGAACAACAAACGTGAACTTCAAACTTAGAGCCGCCAATTTGCGGAGAATCATACGCTAAAGAACAATAACAAATATTACAAACTAAGATAGGCGTGCCAGTGATACCCTTGAAATGCCCACCCAAAGCGTCCCCTATGGTGCACGACCCACTGCGATGTTGCCGTTATATTCCGTAATATGGCAGAGTTCGATATAACTCTGCTTTCAATCTCGTTGCCCAGTTGTGGGATGGATTTCAATGTGATCAATTCCGCGGGCAGTCTCCGCGGAAGCTAAGCGCTAGTGCACGCACTCGTTCCTTCAAATATGAGGAAACAGTTCTTCGGTCGTTCGCGAGGCTCCTTCAATAATTTTGGGAGTCCAGATCTCTTAACAGTTAATTGTTCCCTGATAAGTTGATTGCTCCCTGATAAGTTGTTAGCTCCCTGATAAGTTCCACCTGCAACAGACAAACACTTATTAGCCCCATTATCTAACCTAACTCCTACATACAGCGCGTCCACTAGTCTCACACTTACCCAGAGGAGTGGAAACTTGACCTCTCGCGGTTCTTTTCCGCGGCTTCTACTTTATTTTACTCCCTCAGCACTCTTGCTCTATTTAATCGAGGCTTTACACTGTCATGCCCTCACTTCAATGATGTTAAATAATTTTACCTACTCTTTAAATTTAAAAAGAAACAAAAAAGATGAAATATATGATAATTAACCTAACACTAAAATGATGAAAAAGTAATAAAGATGACCATAAACAATAATAATAATAAGAAGAACCCTCAATTCACTACATTACTCCCCCCCAAGATAGTCCCTACTATCTTCACTAAAACTATACACTAACCTATCCCTTAAACCCTTCATTTTCTCACTCGGTGCCCTCCCCGCCCATTCATCATTTCTTTGGGAACCGGCAACACCGCAGCAAACATCAATAATTGGTAAAATAAATAATACAACAAGGAAACACTTAAGGGCACAACAATAATTTTTTTTTTTTTTTTTTTTTTTTTTTTTTTTTTTTTTTTTTTTTTTTTAGAGCCCATGTATGTAGGTAGCTTTCATTTTTTTTTTTTTTTTTTTTTTTTTTTTTTTTTTTCCAAAAAATATACATAATTTTTACAATTTTATACAACATAAGATAATACATGACATCACAATATAATAAGTCTTCGAGAATGACATCTGGACACGCGGCGATTCCCGACTTCATGGTTCTTGCAATAGCACTCCATTGTTGGTATACATGACGGCCCAAGAAGGCCACCAAAAGCTCCTGCTACTAATGCCATCATTAATTTTAACTTATTAATTCCGCGGCGAGGAGGGCTCCTGATAAGCTCGATCCGCCCCTCCACCGGGATTTGCGCCACCTCCTGGTGGGTCTCAAGAACAGGTTGGGCTCGCTGTTTCTCCAATTCCGGCTGCAGACTTCGCTTCACCAATGACGGAGGACATCTCTGAAAAGACACCACAAGGTTAACACTGGACTTTAATAAAAACATGAAACCTTAGTAACTTGGCCACTCAAAAAAAAAACGATAACAAGGGAAAAAAAAAGAAAAAACGGGAACCATTGACTTAAGGTCAGCAACAAGCAACACACAAAGCAAAAAAAACAAGCAACACTCACGGGAAGGCAAAAAACAAAAATATATACCAATCGGGGACCTAAGGCAATTAAAAAAAACAGCACTTCATGACCACACACAATATAAAGCATCAGCAAACTATAACATTGGCTCAAAATCGGTGACGCCCAACACGCGGAAAAACAAACCATAGCAACACTCACGGGGAAGGAAGCAGGAAAACATGTAAGCACCAAAACGAAAAAAAAAAAAAAAAACGGCACTTCGCGAAAGACAACATTATAAAGCAACAGCAAGATATGCCAAGATGATCACGTAAGAAGACTCATCAACCCAATAAAATCAGAATATACAAACGTATAACTAACCAATACCACCAAAAGACGTCATAACCATAATGCAACGAAAAGTAAACGAGACCGATGATCAGGAAACAAGACAATGACTCACACCATAGTTCACCACCCGGAAACCACCGCCCGAAAGTTCCATAATTCAGCTCGACTCCAGACTCCAACGACTCCGATTTTCCAGACTCCGATAACACAAGCTCGGTGCTCCCGATTCCGATTTTTGACTCCAGCGCTTCTGACTCTCCCGACTCCGACATCACGACTCTGTTATTCGAAACTTCAATCTGTGGCTCCAGAGCTCCAGACTCCCACTTCTCCACCTCTGTACCCCATGGCATGACTTTAATCATCATAACCTCAATCCCTGGCTCCGAAACTTCGGGCTCTCCCGATTCTATCCCTCCCCATTCCGACTCAAAACGCTGCACGATTCCCGGAACTACCGACTCTGGCAGCACCCAAGATGGATCCCAATCAACATCATCCATACCCTTGTGGCCCGATAAGCCCTGAACTGTCATCACCTCCTCAACATGACCGACATTCAAACATGAATGAGCCTCACTAGACTCCCCACCGACATCACTTGTACTGCCTGAAACGTAACTGCTCTGAACCTCCTCGCTAGAACTATTTAATACCTCATTCGGAACACGAAAACCGCCCTGAGTAACAACACAAACGTCACTTTGCGAGACTATGGAAAGCTCACTCGTTCCCGATCCAGGGGAAAATTCCGCTGAATTTCCTCCTCATTCACGCTCGTACGTTTACTCTGAATCCCAAAGTTAACTGTTATACCACCCCCAAGCCACGGGTGGTTCTCACTCAACTTAAATGAACCTTCTCCCTCTGACAACAACTGTTTAGTACCCTCCTCCCGATGGTTCAATTCCCGATCGTCCAACCACGCATTCAACTCCGGCTCCCTTAACGTTAATCCCTTCACAGCCCCTTCGGGAGCTCCACACTCGGTCTGATTTTGAGCAGCACCGTAATACCTGATCCAATCAGACACTCCAACCCTTTGTTCGACATTATCTGGGACCCGAGAATCACCCTCAGCAACACTAGAATTTTCAAAAATTCTTGGCTCAGTCACACACTCTTCCACACTTTCCCTTTCCCTTCCCTCCTTCGGAACAACGCTACAGACGTTCCCATTAGTAATCACCTCCCTCGGCGGTTTGCTCACTTCTTGTGAAGCCCGCTGATTTGCCTCTAAAGTCACTCTGATTCCACTTGAAGAAGGCGGCCCCATACAAGAACGTTTCCCCCCCTCACTCCGCGGCAATGCACGGTTCAATTCGCGCCGTTCCGGGCAACGATTAACCCAATGACCAAAAGAGCCACACAACAAACATGCTCCTAACCACCACCTACACTCTGCTCTTACGTGGCCCATTGTGCCACAGTAAAAACACGTTATTCTTCTAGAAGAAAGAGAACCCCTATTTGACCTCTGACTACCCCCAAATGAGCCCCATGAACCCATTCTGGCCCTCTCACGCCCGCTCTGACCGTCACTCCCGCTCGCACTCTTCCATTCACTAGCACTACTACGTCTCCGGCCATCCCCTTGACCCCTCTGCATAATTCCTGTTGCCGCCCAAGCTTGGACCGGCTCGACCAACAACTGCTCCATTCTGAAACTCACCCCTGTATAAACTTTCAGGTTTCACCACTTGGGTCACATTTCCCCCACAACATCCCACTTTCAAGCTCTTCACCACTTCACCCTGTTCAGATATTGACTCGGCCATCTGGGCCAGTGAACGCTCAATAAGTGACAGTCTCTCTTCCCGCTTGTTTTCAACCAACACTCGCGCCATCTTCACACTCTCATCCCCCAAAATTACCTGAATCTCCCACTTCCCTTTGTTCAATTTCGCGAAGCTGAGCAGTCAACTCCAATTCCCTCCATGGCTTCTCCACTTGCGTAGCCATGTCACTCAGTTCAATCTCGTCCGGATCATCTTCTGAATCCGTCACTTGAGTGCTCGCGTCCGCTCGTTCAACCATCTCCCTAACTTCCTTCCTGGTTAAAGTCTGAACACTGATATCCCTTTGGTTAGTCCAGTCCAAACCATCGTTCAGGTCCGCTACTTGGGTACTTGCTTCCCTCCGCTCAATCGTCCTCCACTTCTCCTTCATGGTCGACACTTGAACACTCGCATCCCTCTGATCAACACCCTGGACCATAATGTCTGACACCCAGCTCACCTGCCTGACCGTCGACTGAACTTCCTTAGCAAGGTAATAACGGCCCCCCCTACCCGTTTGCCGCGATATTTCCCGCTCTATCTTCATCCCAACGGTATTCATTTTGTGATCAATACTTTGCACATCGACCAACTCGAGTTTCCTTTTGTCCAGCAACTCCCCAAACCCATTCAACACTGTATGCATAAAAACATAAGCTGAAGCAAATGTAATAAAAATTATTCTTGTAATCATTGGAGAATTTGTGCTTCATATTTTTTTCATTTTTTATGTTGTTTATTCTATAATTACATTACTTTTTCAAATTATTTTTTCATTTTTTCTAGTTTGTTAATGTAAACGTTATTTTTAAAGAAAATAAAGGAAAAAAAACCCATATCATCCAGGGTTCAAGTTGATTTTGTTAGCTTACCTAGAATTAGCTTTCTTCAATTAATGTAGCATTGTGAGAAAGATTAAATGTTAAAGATTGCAAATACTTAAAGTTTTAATTATTTTTGTGATGAACATAATTTTGATGAATAATATAAAACTTATCCAACCTTAATTTTTGTTAATGTAATTTTCATTTCTATTAGTATTAAAGTGGAAACAAAAATAAGTTGGATATTCAAACTGAAGGCTGAAAACATTTCAACTGAAGCCTCATCCGGCACATCTGGTTGGGGGATAAAAAAAAAAAAATCATCCAGACTGCAGCTAAAACAAACATGAAAGGTTGGATATTTTAACAAACATGTAAGGAAAATTAGTAGTATATACCAAAAAATAAGAACAATTAATAATTTAGGCATTAAAATTTGTCCTAGCTTTTGAAACCTAACTTTTTTTAAAATTTTTCCCCACTTTTTCCTACATTTTTACTAAAAGTGTCCTATTTTCTGACCCCTAAAAGTGACTATGACCCCTGATATAATTATATATATATATATATATATATATTATATATCTATATATATATATATATATCATATATAATATATATAATATATATATATAGTATATATAGTTGCAATCTGATATATATAGGGTAAACCCGGGCAAAACGGCCGGAAATTTTTCAGAAGTTAAAAAAACAAATACTGTCTACTAATATTAACTCCAAATAGTTCGACAATAACTGTTTGACATTGAACTTCATTCATGTAACGTGTTAATAACATAGGTGAACTAGTTTTTGATAAAAATAGGAAATTTTTTTTTTTTGAAAGTGGCCATTTTGCCCATAGTTTTGGGCAAAATGGCCACTGGGGTGGCCATTTTGCCCACCCACAAGGAAAATGAAAGAATGATGAACTGAAGTGGTTTAATTCTATATTTTTCAAAAACTTTTAAATTTTACATCTTTTACAATTACTTTAAATTGATTTTTCCAAATTTAAAATTAAATGATATAAATCTGTTTAATCTTGCAGTCTTTGCTTGTAGATGATCTGGCAGTACACTTGCAATGTCTGCCATGGCAACAAGGTTTTCTTCTGGTTCTGTTGGGTAAATAAATGATGGTCCACTGACTTTGTTGCTCTTCCTTAAGTAACTTACAACAATTCCATCAGTATTGGCGCTCTCAGTAACTTGTGCAACATAATAGATATCTTTGCCTGTTATTTGTTCTTTAAATTTTACAAGGACAAACTTTCTAATTTCCGGTATTGTGTCAGGAGGGATAAAGGTAATGTCATCGTCTGAATCACCTTCATCATTGTCTGAAATGCAGTCGTCTTCATCTGATGTGTGTATTTCTTTGTTATGTAAATAATCTAACATTATTGTATCTTTAGGCTCTTGTACATATTCCAGTCTTCTTTTTTTAATGGGTCTTCCTTTCTCTGATCTTTTTTCACCACATATTTTACTTTTCATCAATTCATCTTCCTTTCCCATTAACAACTCCTCTTTAAAAGGTGAGCTAGTTATTACTGCTGTTTTACCCCTTTTTCTACCCCTATTAGTCTGTCTTCTACAAGATTTTTTCAAAGGAAACAGCATCTCTGGTGAACGATAAACATCTTTCTAAATCTAAGATCGATTGAGTTGCCTCATTTTCGGTAGCAAGTGCAACAACAGGTCCCAATGCATTATTTTCTGGCTGCATACCACTTGTACTAGGAGCTGATAGTTCTTCTAAAGGCCTGTCTGTTACTTCGGCTGCTGCAAAATCACTTTCTGAAAATATATCCGGATCATATGGACAAATGCCAGTGTTTTTAAAACCATTAATAGCAGTTGAAATTTTAGCAGCCTCAGAAAATGCTTTTGCAAAAAGTGATGGAACAGTTTTGTAAGTGGGTGCCAATCCTGGATTCGTTTGAATCCAACATCGAAGTGCTCTTGAATAAAATCCAGAAAGAGGTTTCATGAATGAAACATCTAGAGGCTGAAGTTTATGTGATGTGTGTGGTGGAATGCATAAATCTGATACACCAACTTCTCTAGCTGCTAAAATAAACTCTTAAGTTCTTATAATGTGATTTGTGACCATCGAGGATGAGAAGGATGGGATCTGAAGGGGAAGGATTTGTGCATTTTACAAATACTTCCTTAAACCATTTTGTAAATATATGACTCTGCATCCATCCACTCTCACTTACCTCATATTGTGAATTGATTGGGGCATTGTGCATCAAATCATTGCCCCTAGTTTTCCTAGGAAACACAAAAAATGGAGGCAAGAAATGTTCGGAAGCACTCATGCATACTTCAACTGTCACCAACTGACCTTTCTCTGCTGCTGTTACAATTCCAACGTGCCTCTTACCTTTAACTGACAAAACTGCATTTTCCTTATTTGAAACGGTACTCATTCCGGTTTCATCAACATTGTATATCCTAGAAGGTGAATATGGGTGCTTATCATAAAGATCCTTTAAAAGACTGAAAAATTGCTTGACAACAGGTTGGTTGAAAGCACTTGTACGAGCTAATGAAGTCTTTTCAGGTGCTCTCCATGTAAGATTTGGATGCCGACTGAGGAAACCTTTCAACCAATCATCACCAGCTTCCTTCTTTTCAGTGTTAAAAGGGGAAGGTATTTTATTTAACCTTGCAAATTCAAAAGCTAACCTTTTTAAATCATCATGTTGAAGCCCATGAAAGTAAGAATCCATTCGCATAATATAGCAGGCAAGATCATCATCTTTTTCTGAAAATACTGGTCTATACCTACCTAATTTTTTAATGCTTCCTTTTCCATTTTTAATACGGCGGCGTAATGTTGTTCGAGGAACATTGTACATTTTAGCAGCCCTTTCAGTAGGCATTCCATTTTTCACTGCGTTTAAGGCATTGTCCATATCATTACAACTCCAACTCTGACGATTTGTTTTCCTTTTGTATTCGTAAACCATAGTGACCTATTCAATATATATATATATATATATATATATAATATAATATTATCAATATATATAATATATATATATATATATTAATATATATATGATATATATATATATAATAAATATATATATAATATATATATAATATTTATATAATATATTTATATATATATATATATATATATATATATATATATATATATATATATATATATATATATATATGCCTTATCTCAATGAATTAGCAATAAAATTTTACAGAAATAGAGCTGGGCAAAATGGCCACTCAAATGGCCATTTTGCCCTTTTCTAACACGTGATATTTATCTCGACTCGTAAAATACTATTTTAACGCTGATTATAAGATCATTTATGAGGGAATAACAAAAAAGAATCAAAATTATTTAGACACTAAAATTTATATAAAAATATGAAACATGAACTTACCAACTTATGATAAAATATTCTGTAAAAAAAATCTTCTTCGCCCAAATTTTTTTTTTTAAAATAATTTAATTTGAATTGTATAGAAAATTTTTCGCCAAACACACGAGACGTCCTTACGCTCCAAAAGCTCGTAACATACTGAAGCCTACGTTCAAAATACATGTTTAAGTACGAAATTTCATCACTGGCCATTTTGCCCGTGATGACCGTTTTGCCCGGTTTATATATATATATATATATATATATATATATATATATATATATATATATATATATATATATATATATATATATATATATATATTATATATATATATATATATATATATATATACAATATAATATCTATTAAATTATTATATTTCCGAAATCAATTTAAAGACACAAAATTTGTGGTATCGTTAAGGTATCGGCAAATTTTAACGATCCGATACTACTACTCTCAAATCCGATACCGATACCTCAAAAATCGACCGATACCATGGTATCGGTGCATCACTAATATATATATATATATTATTGTTATTGTTATTATTATTATTATTATTATTATTATTATTATTATTATTATTATTATTATTATTATTATTATTATTATTATTATTGTTGTTATAATTATTATTATTGAGTTTTAATATTAACCAAAATTCTTAAAATTTGTTCAATTAATCGGCAAAAATTGACGATGACGATTGAGAAAAAATATGCCTATTTTGACGATAACAATTAATCGTCCCATCACTAAAAAGTACTATTAGTGAGCTTTCCTGCTCACTTATTAAAATTATGGATTAATAATTTTTCATGATGATATGACTGAGGTCATAGTTTGAAAAAGTCAATCACAATTTTTGTATTACAAAAGCATTCTCATAGTCGACGTTCGTGTTAGCTAGGCATAGCCTGTCTCGGGAGTCATAAAAATTTATTGTTGTTTTCAGATTATGAGCGATTATTATTTCTGATTTGACGTCATTGACTTAATGTCGGTATTACCTTTCATAATCTGGTTCAAAAACGTTATAACTTATAATTTCTCAAATTATGAGTCCTAATTTGTTCGGAGGGATGCATCAAATATTTAAATATTTTAGCGGACTAAAATAGTAATGAGGGTGGATTAAAATTACCCTTTTTTTTATTAATCTCAAAAACATTTTTCCCACAACTCTTGTTATATTTTTCTTTTAAATGACTTATTTATTAAAGTTTGTTGTATTTTGTATTTTATTTTCAGGTAAAGTTGAAGCAGAAGGCGTCTCACCACAGGCAAAACTTTTTATGAGGCAGAGCTACTTTTCTACGTCCAGAAATTTTGATAAGAAAACATCAGCAATGAATAGTGGTCCTGTTTCAGCTTTGCTTAATAAAAATATTAAAAATGACAATAATGATTGTAATAATCTTTTTGGGAAAGAAATTTCAGTTTGTGAAACTGAAAAGTGTAATAATACTGATAAAGCATTCACGTGCTCTTATTGTACCAAAAGGTTTGTTAGTAAAGGTGGTTTAAAAAAACACATTCGAAACCACACGGGTGAAATACCATTTAAATGTTCTTACTGTTATAAAAGTTTTAATGATAAAAGTGGTTTAATAGTTCACCTTCGAACGCACACAGTTGAAAAGCTATTTAAGTGTTCTTACTGTGAGAAAAGTTTTAATCAAAAACCCCATTTACAAGCCCACATTCGAAACCACACAGGTGAAAAACTGTTCAAGTGTTCTTTCTGTGATAAAAATTTTAATAGGAAATGTAATTTGGAAACCCACATTCGAACCCACACAGGTGAAAAACCATTTAAGTGTTTTTACTGTGAGAAAAGTTTTAATCAGAATATTATCTTAAGAACTCATCTTAGAACCCACACCGGTGAAAAACCACTTAAGTGCTCTTACTGTGGGAAAAGCTTTAATCAAAACAGTAATTTAATAGTTCACCTTCGAACCCACACGGGTAAAACCCCATTTAGGTGTTCTTACTGTGATAAAAGTTTTAATCGTAAAATTAATTTAGAAATACACATTCGAACCCACACAGGTGAAAAACATGTTAGTGTTCTTAACTGTGAGAAAAGTTTCTAACCTTTTATGTGCAAATGCTCCGTAGAATTTCAAGGTGAAAGGCATTTAGTGTTCCTACTGGTGATAAAGTTTATAATCACAAAGGGAATTTAAAAAACCATTCGAACCTCCAACAGGTGAAAACCATTTAAGTGTCTTACTGTGATGAAAGTCTTAATCGTAAGATCTTTTAAAAAGCACATTCAAACCCACACGGGTGAAAAACCATTTAAGTGTTCCTACTGTGATAAAAGGTTTAATCATAAACATCATTTAGAAACCCACCTTCGAACCCACACGGGTGAAAAACCATTTAAGTGTTCTTACTGTGAGAAGTTTTATCGCAAGTCTTTAAAAGTTCACGCTTCGAACCCACACAGGTGAAAAGCCTTTAAGTGTTCTTACTGTGATAAAAGTTTTAATCAGATAAGTAATTTAAGAGATCACCTTCGAACTCACACAGGTGAAAAGCCAATTTAAGTGTTCTTACTGTGATAAACAGTTTTAATCAGAACACGAGTTTAACAGAAACCCACATTCGAATTCACACAGGTGGAAAAGCATTTAAGTGTTCTTACTGTGATAAAAGTTTTAATCACAAAGGTAATTTAAAAAAACACATTCGAACCCACACAGGTGAAAAACCATCTAAGTGTTCCTACTGTGATGAAAGAAGTTTTAATCGTAAAGATCATTTAGAAAAACACATTCGACCACACGGGTGAAAAACTCATTTCAGTGTTCCTAACTGTGAAAAAAGGTTTAAATCCATAAAAATGATTTAGAGACCCACATCTCGAACCCACAACGGGTGAAAAACCATTTTAAGTGTTCTTACTGTGATTAAAAGTTTTAATCAGGAAGATTTAAGAGAGCACGCTTCGAACCCACACAGGGAAAGGCATTTAAGTTGTTCTTAACTGTGATAAACAGTTTTAATCTCAAGGTAATTTTAAAAAAAACACATTCCGAACCCACACAGGTGAAAAAAACCATTTAAGTGTTCCTACTGTGATTGAAAGTTTTAATCGTAAAGAATATTTAAAAGTTCACATTCAAAACCCAACGGGTGAAAACCATTTAAGTGTTCTCTCTAATAAAAATTTTTAAATTTATATAACATGATTTAGAAACCCATCTTCGAACCCACACGGGTGAAAAACCATTAAAGTGTTCTTACTGTGGAAAAGTTTAATCGTAAAGAACATTTAGAAAGACACACTTCGAACCCACACAGGTGAAAAGCCATTTAAGTGTCTGACTGTGAGAAAAGTTTTACTGATAAAAATTGTTTAAGAGTTCACCTTCGAACCCACACAGGTGAAAAACCATTTAAGTGTTCTTACTGTGATAAAAGTTTTAATTGTAAAAGTCATTTAAAAGTTCACCTTCGAATCCACACAGGTGAAAAGCATTTAAGTGTTCTAACTGTGATAAAAGTTTTAATCAGATAAGTATTTAAGAGATCACTTTCGACCACAACAGTGAAAGCCATTTAAGTTGTTTTACTGTGATAACAAGTTTTTAATCAGATAAGTAATTTAAGAGATCACCTTCGAACCCACACAGGTGAAAAGCCATTTAAGTGTTCTTACTGTGATAAAAATTTTAGTCAAAAAAGTCATTTAAGAGTTTCACCTTCGAACCCACACAGGTAAGCTTCAACTTCACAGAAAACATAAAACATTTGAATCTTTAATAAAGATCGACAGTCCTGAAATTATTTAAAAATATGAATTATAAAATTTTCTTGTATTCTAGAATTAGTAATACTTTATTAGTAGTCTGGTAGATAGTAGGTTGCAGTAGTAGGCTTAGGAGACTGAAGCTTTAGTCTCAGAATATTTAAATGAAGCCAGATTGTTGTTAAATGGATGCGTTTATTGTATTAAAAGGTTTTGTTTTTCTTATGTTTATGAAGCAGAAAAATCGGATTCAAAAAATACATTTTCAATTTTACTACGTTTATTTTTCAGTTATTTTTTACACGGAGTTATTTTATAGTTTTTGTTTTTTACTCATTTTACTCACGTGTTTATTCTAAACTTAAATATTATTTTATGTAATGCAAAGAGGAATTAAGATTTAGGTTGTATATTTTTTATGCAATTATTGAATTTATATTTTTATACGCGTACTTACTTTATACCTGGACTTAAAGTGAGAGTATTAAATGATTTGTACCGTTTTAGAGTTCATTCTTCCTAATGATCAAACTATCCATAACAGCAAATTAATTTGGTCTTTTAATTTTTTCTTGTTATCATTGAACTGTTCTTCTATATTTTGGTTTACTATACCAAGCAAGAGCTGTGGAAACCGGAATTGTTTGACTATACCCAAATCTTTGACAAGTAAAATCGTCGTTTAACTTTTTTTAAAATTAAAAAATCGTCTACCATTTTTCTCATGTGTTTGAATGTATCCGACCGGATTAACCTTAAGGGCGGCTTTTCCCAAAATTTATTAATCGTAGCTTAAGTTAGCTTAGTTTAATTTTAATCTGACGTTTAAACGGACATTCGCTTTCCCCAAAAAAATTACGACCTCGGTTTTGTTTATGCCAAGTTTAAGAACTTTATTCTAACTTGTAGCAAGGTTGGCATCCTGTACACTATAAATAAAAATCAGCTGATCGATCATCTGTGATATCTTTTAGTCTTCTGTTTTTACTCTTCAAAGCCTATTTCTCGATTGCCGTAAATTTTTTTTATGAAGGCATATTTTCATCGTTGCTCAAATGCATGTTTCAAACTAATATTCGATATAATTATGGAAAATAAAATGACTAATGAAAGCAAAGAGACGGTCATAAATTTTGCTCAACAAGAGGGGTTTGTCTAAAGGTAGTATAGACATAGTGATGAGAAAAGTTACTTATTGTAGATTGTATAGGCCTGGTCAGCCAAACTTTATCAAAAGTACTGATCTGAAAATATAGAATCATCTTGGATATACCAAAATCAAAGGATTGCTGTAGAATTTGATACTCACTGCAATTATTAATGTTAATCAACAAAATAAGAATGAAGTAAATGTGCAAATAACTCAAAATAGTCTTAAAATATATAGAATCCATAATTGATGATTTATCCAAAGTTAGTGATGAAGAAGGCTTGTATAGGCTATAAGTACTTTCACTGATTCTTCAGAAATTTTGTTGATTGCTTATCAGATTCAAAAAATTTCCAAAGCTTGGGTCCAGAATATTCTGCAAATAATTTGGAAGGGAAGAATACAAGAGTTGGTTCAGATAAAAAACTTATGAAAGCAGTAGATATTTAGCATTTAAGATAAATAAAAAGGAAAAGTATCCCTATTAAAGCTGAGAAAAAAAATGTGCCACAGATTAGCTACATTGGCAGCAAAGAGGATAGAATATGTAGAAAAGAAAAGCAACTGCTCTTAATATTGACACAGAGGGCAGCTGAGGATCAAAATAAATTTCAAAGTAAGACCATGATTTGATTTAAAACCTTGCAAGAAGAACAGCATTTAAGATGAAAATTGGGTTCTGAAGACATGATGCAAGAATTTTAATTTTTATAAGAGAAAATTATAGTGTCTTGAAAGATACAAAAAAAATATATAAACCATTATATATATATATATATATATATATATATATATATATATATATATATATATATATATATATATATATATATATTTAGAATATCTTTAATAATATTCTTTTTCTCTATTTTCTCAGCTTTGTCCCCAAGACTGGGGTAAGCGTGCGTGTCAATGACAATCGAAAAAGAAAAGCAGTAAGAATATGACAAAAGTCGACAAAGAAGCCCAGCCTTACCGCCCCCCTCTGTACCATTATTAGTGAAGAATCGTCCACAGACCAGAAAATCACTCTAGAGTTCATGGGACCAGGCGGACGACCCTCATATGGTAAATCGTCATGTAAGGGTTTCATCTTGCCCAGCGTGCGCCACAACCATGCCCCCATACAACACCCCGCCATTCACTCCTATATGCACCTTTATTCTCGCCTCTGCAAACTCACATTTCTCTCCTTCAACAATTCGTTCGCGCTCAATCCACTTTCTCTTCGGTCCCCCAGCCGGTTTCCCAACACACACGCCACTATACATCCGCTTAACCAACGAACATCATTCATTCTTTCCACATGATCCAAAACCATCTCAACATACTTTCATTTATTCTCTCGTTTTCCCCTTTTCACACCACACAATCTCTAATACGTTCATTCCTCATTGTATCAATTCTTCTCATAACACTCCATGCCCTATAGATTGCTCATCTGAACACATTGAACTTTAGATATATCTTCTTATTCCAGACATAGTCTCAGCTCCTATACAATACACAGTAACAACATACCTCAATGTCAAAGACCCTAGGCACTCAAGATTAGTCCCCCCTTTACATCACTCACGATTTTAATTGCACCAGCAACTTCCTGCCATTCACAACTTATCCTACTAACACTCTGCATCATCCGTTTCCTTTCCATCCCAACACATACCCTAAAATATTTAAACTCAGCACTTGTTTCCAGCTGCTCCCAGCTAACATTCTTTCACAACGAGGAATTGTCCTCACATCACAAACATGAACCTTACTCCCTATCTACGTTTTACTTTCAAACCCTCCTTTTACACACCCTGCCAAATTTCTACCATCCTCTGCAAACTCTCTTCATATTCCCAGCACAAAACAAA
>JABUQX010086407.1:7500-10000 GCA_015478945.1 Trachelipus rathkii
ACATGCATCTTTTAATACTCATACAACACCCGAGGTTTTGGAAGTTCTTTATCATGCTGTTGATGAGTGTGCCGTAGCTTGCTGCCTTCTTGTTCCCCAGGAAGTTGTTCACCACCTGCACAAACGACCTCCAAGCGGCGCACTCTAGCGTGTTCATGGAGTTTTCGAACTCTGTCCTTGATGAGTATAAAAATGCATTTCCTGTTCTCACACATGGAGAGGGTTTCCTGAAAACCTAGGTGCGGTCAGCGGCGGAGCAGGAGAAAGGTATTGTCCATCAGGGACATGCGTCAAATGGAGAGAGTCCAGGGTGAGGTGTGGACTGCAGTCATGCGCGGACTACGGGCTGGTCGCTGAAGGAGCAGGACAACCCAGCAGGCCTGCTCACACACGGAAATCGAGGAAACAGGGATTTACGCCGTGAACTCTGAACTTTTGTGTCACGTAACGCTCATGTACATGTATTAAACTTTTCAAATGTAATCGAGTATATATAATAAATGAATGAATTTGGATACGTTGATTTTTATTTACCCAGGAAAACGGAAAAACCGAATGTTTATGATCCCTCAGGAATTGGTTTTTGACGAAAAAGAGTTTTTTTTCTTAAATGTTCGTACGCTAACCAAACCAGAACTGATTGAACAAAAACATAAGTCATTTTCGGACCAGCGGCAATCTCAAATAGTCTAATTTCCGCTGGAAAACCCGTGGACGATTTTTCAAAATTAGTTTTTGTTACCCGTTTAATAAGCCATAACACGGCGTTCGCAATATTTGTTTTTATTTACATAAATTTATCACATTTTTCTTTGGCATATAAAAGAAAAATGAATTCCAATATTTTCCATTTAGTCATATATATCTTCATTCACTGTGGGCCTGTATCAGTCCCATAACTAGTGGTTGAAGAAAATTTTAAATAAAAATTTCCGATTCATCAGGTTCAATAGAAAGTCAAAAACTTAAGATCATTTATTATTTGGCTTCTCAGAAAGTGTTTATTAGTCTTTTGCATTTGGTGGATAAGATTAATGTATTAGTGTAGTAGCAGAAATTTTGAGTTTGTAATTAAGTTTTTTTGTTTTTATATAACAAAAAATATTAAATTTCATTTCTTGTCTTACTACAGCATTCACACCGACGTTATTTTAAAATCATCTAGCATTTTTTGATTAATTTTAAAAGAACATTTGCCATTTAATGAAATAGGAATGGGTGTGTAACGTGTGAAAGATAATAATTTCCTTCTAAGACTTTGAATAATATTATTCACTTTTGGTTTTCATAACTATACCATTGATGGCGTTGTAATTTACTCATTTTTTCAGAGGGAATTAATGGCGAAAATCTTATTTCTCTAATGAGAAAAACTCCTATCTGTTATAGAGAATTATGGTATTTGCTGAATCAATCTTCTCCATTAGCATACCTTATTTTTACTTCTGTTTACAATATGCCAAAACTTGCTTTTGAATTTAACTCAAACGAAAGGTTCAAGATTATTTTTTATTTTTGGTGTTTTTACCGCAATCTTCAAATTGAGAATTTTGTTTATCAGTTTGCTAAGCTTTAACAGAACAAGATTTTTAAATAACTTCAGATTTTTTTGAATGATGTTATAAGATATGAAAATATTATACGTCGAAAGATGTTTCAATTTCTATTTCAGCTTAACGGAAAAGGCCATTTTAGGTCAATCTATCTCGCATTGCATTTCAACATAAATTTAACAGGAAATTCAAACTCTTATTTCAAACCGCCAATATGTTTTATTGTTTATCATTAACTTGCTTCATTTTACCACTGAATTCACTCGATTAGCCAAAAACGGTCTTCAGATCAATTTTCAATCGGTCGATTGTCAGCCATGTTCTGACATTTCGTGGATTCTTCGTATCTGATGTTGTAATATTAAAAGGTAGAATAGAGATTTGATACCATACTATCTTGTCGCAATATCTAATAAGTTTAATTTCGATATTTAGAATAGTGAAACACAAAAATTATTTTAAGCTTACGTGTGAATAAATTTAACTGTTTCAATAAATACTAACTGAAGAAACTTTATTTTTATCTATTCATGTTTAGAGAATCAATTTATTAATATAGAGACAGTATGGCAAACAAATTATATAATACTATATTATATATATATATATATATATATATTATTATATTATATATATATATTATAATATATATATAATATCTATACTTTATATATATACATATATATAGTAATTATATATATATATATATATGTTATATAATTCTATTATATATATAATAATATATATATATATAATATATTATATATAATATATATATATAATTATATTATATATATATATATATATATTATTATATAATATATACTATATTATATATATTATATATTTATATATATATATATATATATAATATATTATATAATATATATAGTAGTATATAGTATATCCCTACTATATACTATTATTACATATATCTATATATATAT
>JABUQX010086407.1:15000-30000 GCA_015478945.1 Trachelipus rathkii
TGGTGGGTCTGTGCCTATATAAACATTAGCACTCCTGTACACGTCTTGAGATCTGAATCTCCTAATTTCAATTCTATGGCCTTAAATCCTTGTCTACACTACCATCATTATCTTGTGTTTCTGGCTACTGCTCCCCTAACGGGAACCAGATTTTCACCTTCCTTTTGAATATCTACTACTTCATGAGACTGTACTTCTTTCCCATCCAAATGCTGAGATCCTCTATAGGGAATTTCAACGTACATCACACTTGAGTGATTGGGCTCCTCTCATACTGATGCAGTCGAGAGGAGGAAGCCAAAACTCCAGTAGTTTTCTGAACGATCTGGAACAGGGTAATTAAAAGACCTACACATACATCAGATCTTCACTAACCAATTCTTAATACGCTTGATTATATGTTTCACCACGTACTACTTCTCATATTAAAATTACATTCATTTTTCCTCTATGCGGTAACCTGGCCACAATCTTGTAGCTTTGAATTAAAATACTTTTTCTAGCAGCTCCACATGCCCCAAAGAATGTACTTTCTGGCACTTTAAACCGGCTTAAATTCGGGGGCCGTTGTGTTGTTTCCTTTGCAAGCTAAGCTTGGGAGTGAATCTATGCTCACTGCCTGAAGGTAGGGGCCCGTAATTATCGAGGCGTAATGAGCGGGTTCATGCTCCAACTCTTCAACGGTTGACAGGATACTTTTAAGATTCTCCAGTAAAATACATGGTTCTATGGAGAATGTTCTCGCTTCATTTAGGAGAGATTGCTATTGGGATGGAAAACTCTCGTTCTCTTATCACTGGCTTTACTTAATTCCATTCTGCTTGGATCGTTGCAGGGCTATATGACAGGCTAGGTTGCGCTTTTCCACTAAAAGAAAATTGCGACAAGCCAAATCCTTTTCCTAATTCCAACATAAATTTCGGCCTCTTAGCGACCAAAAACGATTCTCTAAAACTTTTGTAAATCTTGCCTTTCCCTCCACTTATTCGCTCTACGGTTCTGTAGCTAACTCTTTCCTACTGAAAAGGCTAATCTCTTTGGCCTTCTTTTTTCATCTAAACTATTCCGACATCCCTCCTCCTGCTTCTTCTCCTCTCAGGTTTCCTATGCCTGCTTCCCCTGATTACGCATGTCTGATGCAGATTCTGAAGATCTTGAACGTCAGGAAGAGGCTAAGATGGCCGGTGGCATTTCATCCCCGTGTTTTGAGGGAGTTTGCTTTCGTGCTGGCCGTGTCGTCGTTCAACTCTATTCTCTATGCCTTACTACTAGTAGCATTTCCTCAGTGCTAGCAAGTGCCGCAACTATTCAAGCGATTCCCGAAAAAAAAGCAACCCGCTTTATTCCTTCCAAATAATGGTCCTATAGCTCTTCACTTGAATTCTTATCGTAAAATCTTAAATCTTCTTACTTCTCATTTTTCTGGATCATCTGGAGTCTCCATTCCCTCCTTTCAGATCATCAATTGGCTTTCGACGGCTTCCGAGGATCAATGGGACATCGTATCCTATTCTAGCTGATATTTATGGTTTTCTGCGCTTAGAGACTATTTGGAGTGCTTTGTGGGTGGCGCTGACATATCAAAGGCTTTGATGAGTATGGCGATGCGTCACTACCTCTCTCTAAGCTCCCTTCTTTGGGTTTCCCCCTTCTCTTTGCTTACTCTTGTCAGTTTATTCTCTCTGTCGCTCCAAATCAGGACCTCGTATTGATGAGCACTTTCTTTCTCCTTCCTGTTAATGTTAGTGTTCCTCAACGGTTCTGTTATATCTGCCAACTTTATTCCTTACTGTTCGGCAACGATCACCTCAGCTGTACTTCTAACTCTGTTCATCTGTATGCGATGACTCAACTCTCCATATCTTCCACTCATTTCAATCTGCTCCCTCTTTTGATGCTTAGAGTGCCTCTCGTCTTATCTTTCCGATTCTATTCTTGCCGACCTGGATGGTATTCCAGTGGGGCCGCCGCAACCTTGTGAAATTCAACTCTTTGAGAAGCTCAACATTCGATTGTACATCTTCCCTTTCAAAAAACCCCCTAAACTTTCAAATTTTCTTCGGACTGTTCTAACGGTTCACATAGTTGACAACTAAACATTCTTGGGTCTGAACAGTAAATAAAGAAATTGTCCTTCGGAAAAACCTCATATTACAACGGTGCTAAGGTGGCCCTCAAGAAGCTGGGAGTTCTGCTCAGGTTGCAGGAATTTTTTCCTCTGCACAGCTACTCCAGGCTATTCCAAGGGCCTTATTCGCCTTGTTTGGAGTACTGTTCTAACATCTGGGGGGCTCCGGCTCCAGCTCCACCTTCTTTTGGTGAGGTTGAGTCTAAAGCTAAGAGACTAATCAACTGTCACCTTACTTTCCAAATCTTTTTACCATTTAATCTCTGCGACGTGGACGTTGGTGCAATTATCTCTTTTCTTAGGCTACTACACTGTAGATGTCAGGGGTTGGCCGTTCGCATTCCACCTGCCATTGCGTCGCCACTGCGTAATGACAGGGGGTCATGCTCTCGCATGAAATTATTGCGTGAGCATTGAAAATTCCAAGGCTCGTTCGTTGTGTTGCCTCCTTATTTCCAGCCACTTCTGGTTCTGTTGGGGAACTCCTTGCCATTAATGATAGGGTAAGAAAACTTAATCTCTTCTCTTAAAACCATATGAAATTAATATATGAGATTTGCGTATAGGTTGGGCTTGGGGGTTTTCATGTATTTTATTTCATGCCCCCTCCTTGAAAAGAAAAGGGCCCAGCCCGTGAATGGTGGTAATCTGTAAAAAAATATATACTTATATACTAACTATATTACTATATATATATATATATATTATATATATTTATATAGATATATATTTATATATAATATATAATACTATATTTATTATAAATAATATATTATGATTTTAATCCGAGTAATGGTTCCGGTACCCAATTCGGGGCGCGTAGATAGTTTTGCTGGGCGTGAGCGTTTCCATGGAAAAAAAAAAACCCAGAGGCGGAGTTTTGGGCCTGCAATGTTAATCCAGTAAGATGCAAAGCAAGAGACTTGTTAAACCAAGGGGGGAAGACAAGGCTCTTGATTAAATACAATTTATATTTAACCAAGGGCGGGAGAAGACTAATAACTTAAATTATATTGCCAATGAGGATAATTTTAATAAAAGTTTTCATTTTTACTATAAACTAAAGGTAGTTGCGGAAGGAAGGTTAACTTTTATAATCTAAATAATATTTCCATTTTGGTTTTTGCATAATTCTATCAGCCATTGTCTGACTGTCTATTTTCGCATTGCATGCCAATATAGTTCTTAATTTTAACTAGAATTTTTTGTTTCCCAAGTCTTTCTTAACACACACACACACCACCACACACACACACACACACACACACACACACACACAGCACACAGACAACATACAGCAGACACACACACAACAGACACACCACAACCACACTTGACACACACATATATATTTAAATATATATATATATTATTATTAGATATATACTATATATATATAATATTATATATATTATATATATATATATATATATTATATATATATTATATATATATAATATATAATATATATATATTAACAAATAAGAATTTTATAATCAACTTTAAATATAATTAAACATATTTTAGTTAAGAACATGACTCTATCAATAATTATTTAATTACTGAAATATGTATTTTGTTATATTTACATTAGCATGAATTAATTAGCAGATTTGTTTCTATTGGCTTGCTAAATGAAAAAGAATTTCATGTATTCCTTTGGCTAAATAAAGGAAGCTCTCATTGTAGCTTTGTTGATTTTTTCTTTAGCTTGAAGGTGAATGAAAATTTGCAATAAAATTTAGAATCTTTAGTTCGGAAAAATTTTCTACAGTTTAATAAAGCATTATTTTTGTCCCTAAGAAGAGTAGTAGTTTATTATGTCTTTGTCATACTTCGGGATAAGATGATTTGATGCAGCAGAAATATTTGGCTTTACTAAGGCTTTATGTGCTTATGTAATAACCAGGACGATTGGATTTATTTTCTATCTGTCACTATGCCTTCATCTGTCGAGTTATTTATGCTTTTATTCTAATATTTTTTGTGAATATTTTTTCCCTTTGAATGGAACAGGGAATGTGTTCTGCTAATGATGAATGAGGAAGAGTTTCACTTACCAGGTTATTGAATAGCCTCTACTTGCTTTCTGGTTTTATATATACCTTTGTAAATTGTATGTTTATTCAACATTATTCGAGGAATTCTATACAAGAAATCTCATTTCACCGTTTGTGAAAAAACTCAAAAGACAATCAGTCTATAGTGAAAATTATTGTATCTTATATCAATTATTTTTTGTCAGCAATTTCGTTTTTCTTCTATCTACAAAATGCCAATACTTATTTATTCAATTTACTCAAGGTAATATACGAACGAGTATTATTTCATTTACGGTGTTTTTACACGCTAACTTTACAAATGAATACTTTCGGTGCATGTCAGTTTGTAAAGCTTTACAGAACAAAATTTTAAGTGGCTTGTAGGAATACTTTATTGAGGGGAGTAAAATCTCGAAAAAATTTTATGTGCAAAGTTGTTTACCCATCACGATATACAAACACCACTTTTGCGAAAATTTATCTCACCAATATATTTTCATAATAAAAATAACTGAAAATTTTCTAGACTCTTATTGTTCAAATTTCCAATATGCCCTATATTTCACCATTAATTTATTTCATTTACTGTTGAATTGACTCGATTAGCCAAACCGGTATGAGATTTCAAATTTCCAATGGCACTGTCAGCCTGTTCTCGACATTCATGATTCGTTGTGTCTGATGTTGTACATGGATAGGTTAAATTATAGAAATGGTTAAACACATCAATTTGGCTAACATGATCAGAGTTAATCACAGATTATTTAAGATAGGTGAAACAAGCAACTATTACGCTAATTGTTATAAAATTAATTGTTATTAATTGCTATATTACAATTGAGATATTTTAATTTTAAAATTCATGTTCAATTAATTATTAATGGGGAGAATTATGTGAAACAAATTTCTGACTATGATATATATATATATAATACATAGTATATATATAGTATATATATATATATATTATATATACTTATATATATATATATAGTATATATATATATATATTATTATATATATATAATTTTATATATATATATATATTATATATAATTTATAGAGTATATCAGGAAGAAATGAAGCTCATAAAAATCTACAAAAGACTTGGTGCTCGAGTTAAGGGACATCTTACGAAACAGGAACAAGTAAAGGTTAAAATTTGTTAATTTCAAATTGGTTTGAAAATCATTTTCCTAAGCATGCATGCCAAAATACCATAGCATAGTGATAATGTTCTTTTATCTGTGTCAATGATTCACTATCGCTGACAGTTGCCATGATCAACAACATTTGAGAAAATCAAAATAGAACTGTATTGGAGTCAAAATAAAAACTGTATTGTATTTGTTCCGTCGCCCTAAGCACACTAGTGACATAATTCACATATGAAAATGCATAAAATACTTCTCTCTCCTTTATAATTATAACTAACACTGATGAACCTAAATAAGATAGATTGCATGACATGTAGATCTTTAAAATACATGGACTTTTAAGCAAATTTTATCATATATATATATATATATATATATATTATATATATATATATATATAGACTATATATTAATATATATATATATATATATATATATATATATATATATATATATATATATATATATATATATATATATATATATATATATATAATATATATATATATATTATATGATATTATATATATAATTATATTTATTTATTATTATATATATACTATTAGATATATATATATATCTATAGATATTAAGTTAATTATATGTTATATATAATAATATATATATATATATATATATTATATAATATATATATATATATATTATACTATATATATATAAATACTATATAATATATATATATTATATATATATATTATATTGATATTATGCTTATGGCTATTTGACTTTTTGTTTTAATATGTGCAATTCTGTTTTCCAGAAATGTGATGAACTGTTGTGCTAAAAAGTTATGGAAAATGGGAGCTAATTACGTTTTAGTTTTTAGAAATTTTACCCTAAAACGAAACTTCCCAATTTGCTAACACGTTTCTTTAAGACTTCATTTTGTCTGTGACTCCGCCCCCCATCCTCGGTTACCTATATAATTATGGGCGCTGTGCGATCTCAGTTGGCTAAGGCACATTGAAGATGCGTATTGTGCTTTGTGTTTCAATATATTTGCATCGATTGTTTTAGTTCAATCATTTGTTAGAGCTTAGAAGCTTCGTGAATGAGCAACGCTTACTTTTATGAAAAATCCAGAAATCGTACCTTTATTTTTTTCTTTAATCATAATGTCTCATTGGCAAAGTACGTCTACCGCAGAAAGAAGCAAGAAGATCTGGACGAATAGTCTCGTAAGATTTCAAGAATCAAATAGGAAATGAAGAGCTGTTCAACAAGAAGAACATTCACTGGAAAACAACAGCAGGATACCACTCAAACTAACAATTGTTGGTCGCCATCTGTCCTAGAAGTGTCCATCAAGGATAAAAAAAATGTGTAAATAAGGAAATTGGGAAAGAAGTAACACATTTATGGAAAATTAATTTAAATTTCCCCTCATTTATCAATTCAAGTCGCTCAAACGCTGGTTTTCAATGCTGAACATACGATAAGTGTTAAAAACAGGGATATATGATAATTACATGAACCGTTTGACATTAGCAAAAAAAAATTTTTTTTGAATGACTATGAAGTGAGGACAGAAGGTTATCAACTGCAAATCGAAATCAATGGACAGGTTGGGTATACAACTGGGAAGGTTGCGAGTTACAAAACTATCCGCCCTTCAAAAAGAATAACAGTGAACTTGGAGCTAACTTCAACAACAGAAACAACAAAAACAACATCGTAACCTCCGAAATAGATCAGAGCAGAGTGAAATATGAGAAGTCCCGTAAATTCAGATTAACAATCACGTACAGAACGTGAAATATAGCAAAACCAATGAGCAGCAACCACACTAGTAACATCTCATCAAAGTTATCAACCCGCAAAGGTAGCAGAGTTTGTTCAATAAATTAATCTCAAGAAGGAATCGATCGTTGGGTGACGAGGCGTGTTTATCGGGCGTATCTTCGTGGTATTTTCAATATCAACTGCTATTAAGACAATGTTAAACTTAATAAAGAAAACGCTACATTTAGGAAACTGTCCATTGCATTTTTGATAGTAAACGTTTTAATGTGTCCAGAGTGAAGAGGTATTGGATAGGTTGATATAAGTTTTTAAAAGATATGCTGTGAGAATGTTGTGATAGAGTTAAGTGGCTAAGGGTTGTTCATCTTAGGAGTTTAGTGTGAATAGTGGCGGAAAGTGATATTATTGTTAATAAGCAATAACGAGTTTAGCGATGAATTCATTTATGGAAATAGTATGTCTGTTATGATTTGGTTGGGTTGTGGGGTGTTGGTTAGGTTTTATCGAATGTGAACACTGGAAGAAGGATGGAATTGATCATCCAGTTAAAAGAACTGTTTTGCAAAGAGACTGAAGAACCACTTCATTAATGGGTGAGTGAGCGTCAATTGTAGGCAACAAGCCAGTCCGGCCCAATTGCTAATATGAATAAATTTATCCGGACTTGTAAAGAACAACAAAAACATTTAAGATGAAATTCAAGAAATTATGAACATGCGGAATGGCGTACGTGATGATTTGAATTCTTATTTCATTTAATTCGAATGATTTCTCTTTTTTCGAATAAACAGTAGATTTTTCCTAAAGCGGAAATATTTCAGGAAAAAAAAATTAAAGTAATGCAAGATGAACTCTAGCTCAATACTTACATTTTTGGCATGCAATTCTTCTAAAAGCATGTGAGAGAATGCTCACTAACTCGGTATTGTAGGAAGTTCATCTCATAAAAGATGGGCCTGACCATTGGCTTACTGACAATTGTGAATGCAGGAGGAGTTCACCAGAATATATGCGCTTTTGCAGGTTCAGCAAGAAAGGCATTAAACTCCTGGTGGATAATGTTTTGGAATAAAGAACCATCTGAAACGGACAATGCGCGGAGGGCCGCGCGTGGGCGCTTGGGGCTTTTTGAGACTAAAGTTTAACTGAAAGGGGGGGGAAAAGGATAAAGAAGGATGCGGGTGCGTCTTTTCGTGTGTTTCGTGCTGGGTTGAGACGTTATGGTTGTTGTGTTGGTTGGGTTTCGTGTGGTGGTTTGGGGAGCTGGGAGTTCAAGAAGCCGGTTGGCGGTTTGCTCGTTCGCTGTCTCATATTTATTGAGCGCCGGGCTCACCCAGAAGGGTTTGCCGTGTTCAATGGACTAACCGTTCGTATATGTGTTTATATACCTCGTTATTTCGATCGATGGGCCCGCAAGAGCGGGTATATAGTGGTTACTCTCTGAGGAGACAAGTCCGAAGTTCGTAAATCATGTATTCCGCTTCTGTTGCAGCTGTCGGTCGCTACGCGTGAGAGTTCCGATGGATCGTCGCCTGGCCTCCTGGAATGCCAGTGTTTGTTCGGTGTTTTGGTCGTGGGTGTCTGCAGAGCGTTCAGTTGGCAATGATCCTATCATACGCGGTATGTGATGCCGTTTTAGTCTGTTAGTTCTGCACCATTGAAGAGCCGGTGTCCGAGTAGTCATTACAACGATGATCGCAATTTCGGTATGATGCTAATAGTCGTCTTGAACGTGTCGTCCGGGCGGTACGCCTATTCCCCTTATTTCCAGGTGAGTAGGATGCCGCCTCGCCTTGATGCTGTTAGAGTACAGGCGTCGTAATGATACTATTAGACCTAGTATATGTGCCTATCGATATCCTGAGTGTAGACTGGGAGTCCTGCGTGGGAGTATGATCTATCCTAGTGTGGGGCATTAGTTATACTGCGCTGTAGTATGACGAATGACAGGGTCGTAAGGATATGACTATACGCAGACACAGCAGCGAGGTACAGTTAGTGGTGTGTAGAGTGGATGATTGAGAAGTGTCTACCGCTGGTGATAAATGATGTCGTGTACTGATGAGAATTTGCGGTAATCTAGATGCCGTGTGGCGGGTGATAGTAGTACGTAGGGTGAATATGAGGTTTGAAATGAAAAAAGCCTAGCATAGGTTGATCCTAGTATATGGAAGCCGATGCGTCATCGAGTATATGTATGACGATAAATTGTATTAGTCTAAACAAAGTAGAATGGATGAAGATGCGAGTGTGACGCGATATGCGAGGTGTAGAGCCCGCAATTGCAGAGTATATAGAGCATAGAGAGGCGTGATGGGTATTATCTCCGCCTATGCGAGAGCAACGTTGTGTATCGGGTTTGAGAGGATAGTAGAGGATTCGCTTATATACATATGTGCTCCGATGGAGTTAGAGGTGATAGTAGAGGGATATGAGATATAACCATATTGGTATGACATCGAAGAGAAAGTAAGCTTTAGGAGCGTGTCTAGCTTAGAGTTATCTGGCATGGATGAGCAGTTATACGATAGAGGTTGTGTGCCTTGGATTATTGATACTGAGTAAGAGATGCATTTTCCGAGAGTTGGTACGTACGGATAGGCGATGATTATCGCAGATCAGGCTAGATTGCTGATTCGAGATGATACGATGGCGCCTCCGTGGGTTGCTATGCTGATCGTAAGTAAGAGAGTCGGTGTGTAGATATGCTGCCAGCTACTGACCCGATGTGAGCTTGTATGCATGTGCGGAATGAGCGGCATAGATATCCAGAGATTGTGGCCGTCCGAGATCGATACCGTGCGTAAGAGTGACTAACAATGTTGAAAATGGGAAATTGTTTAGTGAACAGTGGAGATAATATATGAGTAGACCATGCTGGTAGTGTATTTTTGGATAGAGATCTGAGATCGTAAGAAGTTATAGGCAGCTAAGAGTAGTAGGTTGCCCTAGTGTTATATAGAGTTAGTTGATTGGATGTAATCCGATATGTGATTGTACTTTGCACTATAATAGCGTGCGATAAAAATGTGCTGGCAGTCTATAATTCGTGCATATCGTTGCTACAGATATCGTGATTGTGAGGGGGTAGGGGGGGGGGGGGGGGTTGGGTTTTTTTTTTTTTTGGGGGGGGGGGGGGGGGGGGGGGGGGGGGGGGATCTAAAGGGGCCCACCCCCCCCCCCCCCCCCCCCCCCGGGGGGGGGGCACAATACCCAAAACAGTGGGTAAAAAAAAAAAGATTTGGAGTGATTTCCTGGTTGCGCTGGCTCCTTGGAGCGCTGTCTGCAGATGTGTCGAGCTATGTATTATTACCCCTCGGCTACTACAGCGTATTGATCGTGTGCACCGCACCCTTGTAGCATAGTTGGACAGTAAATCGTGACAACCAGAGATCCAGTGTGTAAGGTGGTAGGTATTATGAAGAGATATGCGGGTATGAATCGTCCCGCGATGGAGTAGGTTGGGCGTGTTACAGTCCCTATGTAGTGAGAAATTGAGATAGAGTAGAATCAATGTGACAGAGCGAGAAATAGAATATATTATATAGCGCATTGTAGACATCAGTCAGTAGGCATCGGTCATTGATTAGTAGGTATTGACGGTTCAGATCGAGAGTAACTATAGTGTGCTCTTCGATAGTTGCACGCTATGCTCTGCGATCTGGATCTTGCGTAGTGATGGGCCGTAGGAGTAGGTCTAGATCTATGTGGCGAGGCTCTCCGTGTACGAGATTACGTACTGCTGATTGAGTTGTCGAGCTTGGTGAGATAGTCTGATTATAAGACTCATTGCTAGAGATATGTCAACCATTCAGTGTGATATTGTAGATGGTGTGGTGATATGTGGTGTGAGTGAGTGTTATATAATTATGGTAATAGATATGCAAAACTTTGTGCCGAGTCATATAGATCTCGTTCTGTGTGTGAGTGTGAGTGTGAAATATATATGTATATTCTCCACTTGTTTTGATTGACTAGCGTATTATTGTAATTGAATTTGTCAAGATAAGATATATAGGTATAGATGATATAAAAGGTGTATAGTTAAGTTATCTCGTTGGGGTGTTGGGTTTCTGGTAATAGCTGAGTTGGTTGAGTATTCTATAAAATTGATTGGACCTATATGCGTCATATATCGTTGAATCGATATTTCGGGCTCAGCTACGCTTTCTTCAACACTAATCAATAGCAATATTCTTTATTTTTAGCCAATGTTTCATGCGTCGATTAGTTTCAGTACAAAGCTATTCGGGGTGTGTGAAAAGAGAGTGCGAGGTAATAGACTTTCGAGACTATAAATAGAGACTGCGTACACATTGCCAAGTTGTGTCAGAGTATTTATTGTTATATATTATGTGTTGAGAATATCTATGTTGTATATATATATTATATAGTATTATAATTATATATATATATATATATATTTGATATATGTATATAATGACTATATGTATTTGCACATAATATTGATCTAGATCGTATATATTGCTCAGGATAGATAAGTGATGTATATATGATATATTATATATATATATATATATGTATATATATATATATACTATATATATAATATATATATATATAGTAATATTTATATATATATATAATACATGATATATAGTATTCAGTGTGATTCTGTGTATAAGTGTATATATATAGGTAATGTAGTATAATGATATTGTGTACTAGGTATGGTAGTATGTTATATATATATATAGTGATGGGTATATGTATATGATATATTAGTATATGATACTGTATGATAGAGCGAGATATTGAATTATAAATAGCGTAGTATAGGTATTATTATATATATATAATATTACTTATATATATATATATTTATATATATTATATTTGCTAATAAGATTATATATATTATATATATAATATATATATATAATATTATATATAAATAATTAAATATATTATATATATATATAATATACGGTACTATAATAAATCCGTGTATTTAAGGTATGGTAGTATATTATGCATTGCTTGTCTATATATCGAACTATGAAGTGGCTAATGGTAATAAGTTGTAGTGTGGCTAGTATAAGTTATCGTTGATTTATCGTTTAGCTATATACATATGACGTTATGAGTATATGCTTGTATAGTGTATAGCTGTATAGTGCTTATTTAGCTTCTTTATATATGATAGTGTGAGATGTAGCTAATGAGTATATATTAATGGTAATATTATGAGAGTCGATATATGATATGATATCCAGTATTGTTATGGGTATGTTAGGTTAAGATGAATATATCTTGTAGTGATATTACTTATAGTTGTACTATGTATAACGAGGTGAGAGTTGATAGAGTGCGATATAAAGTGTGTAATTATGGATATTGCTATGCGGTGTATAAGGTGATATGGATATAGAGTATATATGTTATCCGGGGTTTTATTGCATGGGGTATTATTATTAGCGATTAGTAGGCTGGATGTAACGGGTAGTGGACCTGAGTTGCTATAATGGGTTTAAGGATTACTGTAGTATACTAGTAATTAAGTGGATGAGCAGGTACTTTGCTTTATTATATTATAATGAGGTAATGACAGTGAGTCTAGTAGTGAATGAGACAAGTTAGGCTATAAAATCTAATAGTGTCATACTGTATTTAGATTCAGTGTTCATTTTATGGAGTAAAAGTATAGGAGTGTGGTATAACTATTATTATAGTGAGATATATTCGTATGTGCCTCGTGAGGATATGGATATATATATGCTGGTATGGTATTACTATTATAATGGTCTATAGCATGGCATAGGTGCTAGCTATAGATATTGCATTGTAGCTTATCTACGTAGGTAGGAGAAATCATATGGATTTAGAGTTGAATATTAGCCTTAATGATTATTGTAGGTTTCATGCTTACATTTATAGATAATATAAAAGAAGGTTATGAGTATGGAGGAGGTGATGATTGAGAAGTAGATGAGTTCTTATTTGAATATGTACCGTATATGAAGATAACTCTAACATAGTATTGAGCTAAATATTTATTCAATCTTAAATATTGGTAATAGGACTCTTTAAGATATTCGATATATTTAATTGGTGGCGTGTTTTAAAAACAACGTGAATAAGTCTTTTGCATAGTAAATATGTTTTGTGCTATTAAAAAGAATATTTATTGAAGATTGAAAATTTTAAAGAATACAGAATCATTGATGATTGGGTTCTCTGAGGGAATTTTAAGATTGAAATGAGCAGAATCTGTAGAAACATTTTGGACGACATTTCAAAGGATAGGAATTTCCTGATCGGCAAATAATTCACATTGGAGCGTTAAATTGATTGTTTATAATCCAGTTTAGTATGTCTTGTATTGAATAAGAGGAAATACAGAAGGAGTAGGTATTTACTGATATCGTATTATTATATGCTGCCGCGTACTCCTTTATTCAGTATGTTAGTATTAACTATTGCATCGTGTAGTTATTACACTTAAAGGTGTAGTAAGAGCTTGGTCACCTGGTATGCTATGTTGTAAAGATGTGTCTAAAACTTACGATATAGCATTATATTATTTAAGATTATTAAGGCAGATGATACTGTGTATGCTAGAATTGAGGATCTCAGTATTCACTAGATATACGGATAACTGTATCTTCTAGTACTACGTAAGATCGTCACTTAACTCTTAATCACAGGATCGGGTCGCGTTATATAGAATAGCGATAGGTGCTGTTAGGTTCAAATAGCGGTTTGTATTATTTAGATCATAATGCGATGGTGCCGGACAGCGTGAGTACGGTGTTTATATTTGGTCTTTTGTTAGATAGAATGCGAGCCGCTTGATCAGATGCTAAGCGTAACTGCTGCTATCTTATATGCTAAGTGTGACTACTGTATTATGTTTACTATATGATATAATAATACTCATAGCTAGTATCGGATATATTATATAATAGTAATTATACTATATATATACTATATAATATATATATATATATATTATATCATATCTATATATAGTATATATCTATTTTATATATAAATATATATACTATATAATACATATATATATATATACTATATACTATTAGTATATAATATATATATATAACATATAATATAATATATATATATCCTACTACTAATATAATATTATATCACTATATATATATATATATATATAATAATATTTACTATATACTACTATACATTACCATAAATATATTATAATATTTACATATATTATCTATATGATATATATCTACTAACCTATACCTACCCCCTACTATCCATATATCAGTCTACCCTATAATACTACACTAACTCATACCCAAACTACTATACTACCCCCTATACCATACTATATATATTAATATTATAGTATATATAGTACTCACCCCCTAATGACACCTATATACCTAACATACCTATACTATACTATATATATATATATATATATATATATTAAACTATATATATTATACTATTATACATATCTATATATATAGTATATATTATATATAATATATAAATATAAATATATATATATATATATATATATATATATATATAATATATATATATATATAGTATACCTAATTATATATAGACCTTATATTATTATATTATCTATATATATATATAAGTATATATATATATAATAATATAATAGTATAATAATAATAAAACTATATATACTATACTACTATACTATATATATATATTTTATATATATATATTATATATATATATATATTACCCTATACTATATATAATATTATTTGTAGCATACTAACTACAACCCTACCTATATATATATTAGTATATATTATATATTGTATATTATACTTATAACTTATATATATATTATATATATATATATATTATATAAATATAAATATATATAATATTATTAGTTCATATATTAATTTTTATT
>JABUQX010086407.1:37500-45000 GCA_015478945.1 Trachelipus rathkii
AATAATCTTCCTTTTGACCTTAACTCCTACTGCGGGAGCCAGTTTGGATGTCCTTCCTTCCATTTGCTTTGCTCTTCCATAGAGATCGGCAACACCTTTCCCTCCTTGTGTGTTTGAGTTAGCAATTTCTCGGCTGGTGTCATTCCAAGTTCTGAGTGTTTTGTGTTATTATATATTATAACCACCCTGGGTAAGCAATCATCCCACTCCTGGTCCTTTGTCACTGTGTTCTTCAGGAACTCTGCAAACGTACGGTTTGTGCGCTCTACTGCCCCATTTGAAGATGGTTTATAAGGACTGCTGAATATGTGATACTGATGTTATAGAGGGTTGTTGATGCTGATGTCTAAACTGTGTATTTTGAATTCCACCCATTTAATCTGTTAACTACTTGTTGGAGGCCTAAAAATTTGGTAAATCTGATTTAAATGCCCCGTGGCAACTTCTGGCTGGATTGTCCTTTAGTGGTCCTGCTGAGACCATTGGTGCAAGTGGTCACGAGCGCTAGAGCAAGCACATTTCTTCTTGTTTTGGCATGGATTACATCAATTGAACTAATGAAAAGGATTAGCAACTTGGATTTTCAAACTGGTGGGAATATACTGTGATCTACCTTATGTAGCGACAGTTGGGATGCTGCCACACCTCGCTGGATTATAGTATGACGCTTTTCGGATGCCAATACGTCATTTGCTAAAGTCCTGTTAGTTTTTCCTTGTCTATGGTGTGCATGTTTTCGGTGAATTACTACCAAAAGGTGCCATTTGTTTAAAATCTAATTACAGCACAACAATCTTGCCGTTTTCATCCTTTTAATTGAAATATTAGCGTCGTTCATTAATAGATCTCTTTATATCTATAAAATTCTTAAAAGAACATCGTCTTAAGAAATTTGTTTTTTGTTTTACCGCCTTTTCTTAATTCCTTTAATCACTTAGAGTTTCCTGTAATTCCATTATTTCGTTCAGATGTTATGATATTGTCAATCCTATTATTATCACGCTATAATTAAAACATTAACAAGAAAACATCTAACTGATCCTCATCATCCCCCGTGTGCGATGATGCTTCTCCAGAAATCCAGAATCGCTTTGTTTCCACCAAGTAATTTCATTCCCAGGAGAAACAATGCGGAATGACCATCCTTAACAATTACCCATGGTAATACTGGTTTTCTGTAGCGTGTATCTATCCTGATAGCTACTGCTGTGGTGCATTCAACAATTTTGGTGGTGATTCCATTTAATGTGATGTCCACACTCCATTTCCTCAAAATAAGTCCAAATGGTTCTAACTCCCTGATGACAGTTTCCTGGACCAAACTAATAACAGATCCTGTATCTAAAAAGGCACACCTAGATGTTTCGCCAATGGAAATGTCTTGCCATGCAACTCCTGATAACTTGTGGTTGCAACTTAACCGAGAATGGTCCTCTTTCCTTCATTAATAGGTTTACCCCAAGTCCCTCTTCTGGTGGGTGTTCTAATAAGTTTCCTGCCTCACTTTCTTCACTATCCATAAATCCTTCATTTTCTTCCTCAGATGGTACCTCTTGTTCTTCGATTGATAATTCATCCACTATCGTATCATCCTTATTCATCCGGAACATACCATTATCTCTTAATGGGTTGAAATGGGTACCTCCTAATACCTGAATATGGATGTTTTTTATATCTTCTCGTTTCCTCGCTTTTGGTCCCATATCAACTGAACAACAAGTCCCGTGATGCAGCCAAATCTTCAAGTTGAACTCATCACTAGCTGCAGTATACTTCTGGATTTGGTTCCCTTCTGAAATACTGATGGTTGCTAAATATTTGGTGCATTTGGGTTGTTTATCCACCCATACTCTTCCTTCGTTATTATTATCAAAACTTCTATAAGAATTTCCGTTAATTTTGGTGGTCTCTTCTGTAATTGTCCCTTTTTTAAAACTTGCTGCAGATAAAAAAGGAATCAGACTCCGGTACCACCTTATAACCTCTAACTCTTGGTAGAGCTCTACATTTATAAAAAATCGTTTCCTTCTCTTGTTTTCCTTGACAAGAGACCATGTATGCAGCAAGTGTCTTTCTTTTCCGAAATAATGGATTTGAATGAGCTGTACTCGGCTAAATCATCCAAGACATCGAGCAACTTACTTTAATAAGTTCATTGTGTGGAGGTAAACCGTTGGACGATGATCTGTATTAAGATAAACTCCTGAACTAAACAAAACTGGACGGAACTCTTGGTTCCCCACCTGTAGCCAACAATCCTCTCTAAGTGGTCAGATGGCTCTTCTTTCACACGCATCAAATGAATGAGAGTTAATGCTATTTCTTTTTTCCTCTTGTGTTTGACATACGACCTGCACCATCGCCAAGCGCACTGCAATCTAGTAAAGTTCTAGTTTTTGGACTACTTCTGTGAAATCGGAAATGCCAGCTCTAAGATTCTTCTCATTTTCTTAAGCTTTCAAAAAGCCTGATCCTTTCCTTCTTCATTGATCTTATCTTTCTTTTTCCTCCTGTCAGAGCGACTAAGGGTTGCTGCCATCTGAAACAGTTTTTTTAATAAATTACGTTGAGAAGTTGATCATGTCCTAGGTAGGCTGAGTTCTCCTATGTCTTTGGCCTTTCTAACTTGTCACCTATCATAAATTCTTGAAGATTCTTTATTCCGTCCTACTGAGATATGCGCGTATAAATTTAATTTGCCTTTGGAGCCCAGCTGCACTTTGTGATTTTAATTTTACATTGTTTCGGAGACCGTTTGTAAGACTTTAGATCAGTAATAGGTGTTCTTTAAAATCCTTTGATATCAGGAGGACATCATCCACATATACCACCACCTTGTCTCGGCTAAATCCTGTTAATATCCTTTGCATTTCGCTCTGAGATGCTGCGGAACCATTTTAAAGCCCAAAATCATCTTTGAATCTGTATTGGCCACTACCGTAGAGAAATGCAGTAAATCGTTCCTATCTTCTTCTATTTTCAGCTGATAAATCTTTGACCAAATCCAACAGGAATATATTGCCCCATGACACTGGTCGATTGTTTTCTGAAATGTTGCCATTTTGGGACTTATCTGCTTTTGTTATTTGTTTAATGCGCCGTATATCTAATGCATAGACGAAGTGTCCCGATTCCTTTCTTCCTAACAGGCACCACTGGGGAGTCCATACAGCGGCACATGGTCGCAATAATCCTTTAACATATTCTGACCTGTTTTTTCATTCTATTGTCTTTGTTCAATCTTTGCCCTTTGGTAATTGGGGGTATGAATCGTGTAACCGAAATCTATATGGTGTCATAGTCGAATGTTGTTTGCAACATCTGGTCATTTGCTAAATACGTTTTTTTTGCCTGTATAATAACTTTATTATTTCCTTTCGATTGTTCTAGTGTTACTCTTCCATGAATGTGTTTCTTTTCTAATTTTTCCCTTGTCCATTCCTCCTCAATGGTTCTCTTCCTGTTCCCTGTACCAGTGTGTTTACCGTATATCCTCTATTGTCATATTTTTGGAGGGCTCTTCATCCAATATTAGATGGGCTATTCCTATTTTTTCTTTTTTTTTCAAATCTATTTGTCCTGGTAAAGTTTCTTGATTATATATATGCCTTCTTTTGTATTCATTTTACTAATCCTGGTAATATTTTAAATCGTTTATTATACCCTCTTCGGTTATTTTCTTCTCCTTCGATCAATAGTTCTTCTGGTTTCATGTCATAATACCTTCCTTCTCTGGGCTTAATCTGATTTGAAATCCAAGTAGCCTTTACTGGAACCCAATCATTAATCGTAATTATTACTTCTTCCGTAGTATATACTGGCAAGGATATCACAGTCCTTACACAATTCCCCGACTTCTCTGAAAAGTAGACTTGTTCCTTTGTGTCTTGGTCACCATACCTTGTGAAAGAACCATTTCCTACATCAATTTTAATTTTGTTCTGTATTAAAAATGGCATTCCTAAAATTGTGCCTTCTTTCAACCTTTCGACCACAATAAAATCTGCTGAACCATAATTTATGTCCTCAATTGAAATCCTTAATCTTGCTGTTTGGTGGGATTCCACAACCATTTGAGGGTCACCTACTCCTCGTAACCTCATTACCTTTTCCGAAACTTCGGGATTCTGAATCCTTCTGAACTGTTCCTGACCTATAATACAGTACTGGGAACCTGAATCAATAATGGCTGTCATTTCAACATTATTTAATTTTATAACAAATTTCAACAAAGGAGTAATATTAATGCCTTGCTTACCTTCAACGGTTGTCCTACTTATGGCATGGTATATGCCAGTTGTTGAATTCACTGTGCTTGTTCCTCTTCCTTTGGGTATTCGTTGTGGTAAGGCATTCCTATTTTCCTGAGGTCTCCTGCTTATAAACTCCTCTGCTTCTGGATCCAATACTATATCACCTTGAATAGCCGGGCTGGTTAGTAAACAGTGGTCTATTTTGCGGTTTCGCTCCTGCTCGTTCCCGGGGTCGGCGGAGCTACCTCGTTTCCCGAAGTTGCCTGTTTTTGTTCCTTTTTCCATGCTTCTACTCGTTCTCTTAGTGGACAAGTATCCCTCCAATGCCCTATACTATCGCATAGAAAGCATTTTTTTTCAAAGGGTCTCCCAATATTTTGCTCTTGTCTGCCCATGTTCTGTTGATCTTGTCTTCTGTAACCTTGTTCCTGTTGTCTGGACCCTCTTCTTGATCCACATTCCGCAGTTCGATGTTCATTACTCCCACATCCCAGGCACCACCCATTATATTTTCGACATTCTCTTTTAAAATGTCCTACCCTGTTGCACCAGTAACATCTTTTTTCCTCAGTATTATATCTTTCATTATTTTGCCTGGTGTATTCCCTTGTATTCGTTTTCTGCTGATACACTGGCCTTCCATAGCGCACTTTTTCTGCGTATGTCCCTTTTGTGTTTTGTTCTCCATTTAGTGTGGCCCATATTGGTATCCCTTCATCCCTTGATTCCTCCTCATCATCATCCAGGTCATCCTCCTCCTGTGTCCAGTTTAGCATATCTTTCCATCTTATTTTAAGGCTTTCTTTCTCGTTTCCCATCCTTATTCTAAATCTCCTTGCCATCTTTTTCGGGAGACAATTCAAAAATTGTTTCTTCAATATTTGTTTGTCCCTATCTTCCTCTTTAGTGGCTGCCTCGTAAGTGGTTTGCACCCTTAACGCAAATTCAGCCACTTTTTCATTTTTCCGCATCTCTAACCTCCAAAACTCTTTTTGTAAATCTATCTGTTCGGTTTCTTTTTCCTCCTTGCACCAGCTTTTTAATCTAGCCACTATGGTGGTATATTTGACCTTAGCCCTGTATATACTATAGTATGTCCTTAATACTGGACCTTCTAAGAAATTTCTAAGTTCCACTGCCCAACGACTTTTGTCCTTACCTAATTGTTCCTTTGCGTATCGTTCATAATCTTCTATAAACGCCTCAAACTTTTGAACTTTTTCTTTCCCATACTTTAAAGGTTTCACAGCCTTTATATTACTTCTCCTAAATGATTTCATCACCTCCACCATCTCACCGGCCAAAACGATAAATATCTTACTCACTGCTTTAGTATGTTCCACACCTGACTCTTCCAATTCTATTAACCTTTTGAGCCATTTTTTCCTCCCTGGTCCACTTCACTCTCAGCTTCTTCTATTTCATCTTCCGCTGTAGAACTTCCATCGTAGGTGTATTTTCTTTCCGCCCTCCTTCTCCTTTTCTTATTCTTCTTCTTTGGCTTGTTGCTACTGTGCTCATTTGTTACATCAAATGGGTCACTTGTTGCCCTCTCTGAGCTACTTCCCTCATCTGTTTCATATCGTGGTGTCTTCTTTGGGATGTTCCTCTGTTTGATGCTTTGATCATGGGTCAGCCTCCAATTTTGGTAGGCCTGATCCTCGATCCTCACTCTATTTTTTATGTTAAGACCTCCTTTAGGATCAGTCTTTTGTCCTGTCTGGGTAACTTCTGTTACCTCACTCTTTTGTGCTGTGACTATCGGTTCCTCCTCTATACGTGTAGGTCCTTTCTTACTTTTTAACACCTGAAATATTCCCTCTAATACCGTCAACATTCGATCAGTATCCAAGTTTTCATCTTTTGTTATGGCAACCTGGAACTTTTCCAAGTACCCAATTGCACTTACTTCTTCGGTGGGCTGCTTAGTCTCCTCCATGTTAATTCTATCACCTTGCTCCTTATCTGAATTTCCCATTTTAATTAAATAAATCAAAGGAAAAAAAAATATTAACAACCAACACAAAAAAATGCCTATATATATATATATATATATATATATATATATATATATATATATATATATATATATATATATATATATATATATATATATATATATATATATATATATATATATATATATATATATATATATATATATATATATATATATATATATATACACACATACCCTATATATACATACATATACATATATATATATATATAAAAATACTCTTTATTTCTCCACTGGAGTAAAATACAAAAATCCTCCTTATGTGTTCTCTTATAAGCTTCTTACTGATCTGGGATTCTTAATCTGCTATTATCGACAGTGAAAATTTCTACGAAGAGGGAAATAATCGTCCTTTCTCCTTACAATTGTCAGTACCCTGGACAAAAGAAAAAAAATCACGGCCAGAAATATATTCAAAAACAAGAAAAGAAAAAAAACAAAAAATTTCGTTTTTAAAACTTCCTCAATATTTGATCAGAAATCCTTTCCTTTTCCTCTCCAAAACAAGAAACCAACAAAACTTATTATTAAATTCTATTATTTTCCAAAAAAAAAAAAATTCGATATGTTACCAAAAAAAGAACAATACCCTATATATATATATATAAAAAAAAATTATTTTTCTTTTCAAATCAAAAACCAACAACAGAATGTCTCTTACCTTTATTAATTCCCTTATTGTCCTCCCTTCGTTCACCACCAGTGATTTGTCCTCTTGTAAATTTTTGTACGAGCCACCAGTATAACGATAAATGTCTTGATCCACCTCTCAAATACTAAACTGTGCGACCTTTGAGACAGTATGGGAGGCAAAAGTTGCGTTCCTTTACAGAGGACTTTTCCTGTTACGGTGACAATAAGAAATAAAGGGATTGAAAAGACACGAAAATTGGTTTTTCTTATATATAATAATAATATGAATGATTAAGTATTTTCCAATATTATTCCTACCTACCTATGGCTGTTTTTTAACTTTAATTTACAAATAACCTATTACTAACCTAAGCTAAACGTTATATACCAATTTATTTCGACACAAATATATACAGTACAATATAACCCCGGGTTATGTTTATTTATTTACAAATTCGGTTAAAGTCATTTACAAAAGGTAAAAGAGCAATACTTCCTTTATAAACGTCGTTATTCAGACGAATGATCCTTCGGAAGGTGCTCCCTACTCCTTTGAATAAACTGATCCAATTTTACAAACGGCCTGTGTGACCT
>JABUQX010086408.1:0-20000 GCA_015478945.1 Trachelipus rathkii
TTTTTGCAATATAACTTATCTTACATGTAATGCTCAGCTAGCCGTCAACGGCATCTTGTATTTTCAAATAAGCTTTTAGAAATCTAAGAACACATTTAAAGCCATTTTCTAGGCATCATCTCTATCGAGATTTCGAGAATTGACTCAATATTCTAGACTCCGAGACTTTTTACACACAGCTAGACTCCATCTGCCGTCTTCCTTATTTAAAATCCATAGCTCCACGTAATGTGGCACCATTGATCCTATGATATCAAAAACAAAACAAAAAATTTGTTTTTTATTTAGTGAGTAATTAGATATAACAAATATCAGTATTAATAAGTAGTAAAATCGAATATGATATAATATTATTTTAAAAAATTTTCATATATTTTTAGGTTCCTGATTTGGGAGTATAATAAACGTTAGATAAAAAAACTCATAAGTAAAGGAACAAATATATAGGTATATATATATTATAATAAATTAGATATATATATACTTTCATACACCATATATATGTAGATAGTGTATATATGTAATACATATTAAATATAAATCACATATGAGAAATCAGCCACGCGGTGGCAGCAATTGGAAATATGTGAAATTGAACATGACAAAAGTATAAAATGGGAACAAACATGTCTAAAAATATACAGCCCTTAACAAAAATGAGAGTAGTTTCTGGGAAATACATTAGAAAGCCCATTATATATATTACAGGTATAATATATATATATAGTATATAATATATATAAATATTATTATATACTATATATATATATATATATATTTATACGAAATATATATATATTATATATATATATATTATATATATATATTTATATATATAAATGAGTTTAGGGTGAGATAAGTGGAGGCCTCGTATACCGTTGCCAGCATTTGTATATAGTATAGAGTGAAAGTTTAGACTAGGGTTACTTTCTAGTATCTAGAAACGACACAGATTATGCTGACCTCACCGGAGGAAGTTTAATCTCATTTTCGATGATCTTTATTTAGCAGGAAAAAGCGGATGAAAACCTACTAAATATAGCGTTTTATCTCTTTTTTATTTTTTATTTTTTTTACTGCTAGTTTATAAATGTTTTATTTTAAAATAAAAAACATTGGTCCAAATACTGTTTTTATAGATTTTCATTCAGTCACTAGAACTAACTTATTTTAAAATTAATAATACAGTAGAAAAATATAAAGGAAAAGGTCCTACATGCATACTCCCATTTGAATATATTACTATTTACGATCGATTTACCTATCAAATTGAAAAAGAAGAAGAAGAATACATGTGGTTTCAAAAATGTAATGAAGTTTAAAATTTAAAACTAACAGCTATAATAGTAATATATATATATAGGTATAATATATATATATATATAGATATATATATCATATATATATATTTTATTATTATTATCTTAAATCATATATATATATCATATAATTATTATATATATTATAGTATATATATATATATAGTTGTATATATAATATATTGAATCGTAATCATATTGTAAATTGCCGGCAACCTAATGGGTTTCTTTGGCATAAAGGTTGACTGTTTGTGAGGGTGGAAACAAAGGCGAGGAAGTTTTATGAATTAGTTTTATAAGTACCAACATCAAAAATAGATGTCACAATTACAATTTATTAAACATATACTGTGAAAAGTACTGACATGTCTAACTATTCTAGCTTAACACTAAAGATGATAAACAATAAATCACTGAATCGTTACAGTAACTGTATTCTCCTGCTCATTTCTTGTAAATTCTTGAGCACACCCACTTCTTAATCCGATTTGTTAAAGGAATGTTGCTTCGTCCCAATCTGATAATTCATCGGCGGGATGCTCGCGTCGCACTCACACGGTCCGTGTTAAGAACTTTCTGCAATCCAAGGTGAATCCTCGACTCAATGGATTCTTCTTGTATCAAGTTAAGCGTTACCAGAAAGTTTGAATATCTATAAACAGAAGAACTTCTAAATACGAAACTCCATCTGATGAATTACTTCGAAAAACTGGGCTGACCCAATCCCTCTGCTAAACCTTCGAATTATGAAGCTCGGGGAAACTGATATCGCTTTAGCTGATGCCGTCGCACACCCCACTGATTGAGCAACAACTGCATTTCCATCACAACACCTCGACACAATTCGTCGGCAACCCGCGCGCTTCACCGCCCGGTCAATCCAAACAACATACATATCCATAATATACTACTACTATACTACCTACCCTATATATAGCTACTATATACTACTACCCTACCTACCTATGACACTACTACTCCTAGTACCCCCAAAATAATATATTATATATATATATAGTAATACTGTAGACAGCGACCCATATAGGTTAGAAATTAATGTATGATATATATTATATATATATATATAATATTATATTATATATTATTATATATATATATATATATATATATTATTATTATATTTATTATATATATATATATATATTATGATATTATATATATTATCTATATATATATATTATTATATATATATATATTATATATATTATATATTTATAATGTATATAGTATAATAGTTAATAAAGGTAATTTTAATAAGGTAATCATACTCTTTATTTACACATTGTTTACAATTTTTAAAGGTTTGAAAGGACTTTAAAAATGTAGAAAGTGAATTGCGCCTTATTTAATTTATTTCTTGGGCTATAATATAATAATCAATAAAATAATTATTATATATATATATATATAATAATGATATATTATATTTTATTATTATATTATATATATATATATATATATATGTTATATATATGAGTATAAAATAATATTATAATATATTATATAGTATATATATATATATCTATATATATATATGGGAAATTTATTATTAACTCTCATGTCGAAAAGTCCATGTCATGTCATCATGTGTATTTCAAATAATTTTGGCTGTGTCTTCTCCGTCATCTCTGTAATAAAGATCCTAAGTTATATGACGGACCGAATTATACATAACGACGCGGGACATGGACGGGTCCTGATCTTTCTTTCAATTCCATTTTTTGACTTTACTTAATTAATTTTTGGGTCCGATAAAAATGTTCAGTTTTTAAATTCTCACGAACCCGTGAAAGGATTTTTTTTTAAAAGGTTTTTTGAAGAATTATTTCGAATAGGATTATTTTTAATATATATTATATATATATTATATATATTATATATAATATATATATTATATATATATATATATATATATATTATATATTATATTATATATATATTTTGGATGGGTATAACATATTGTGTTAGTTTGATGAACTGAGTTGTTGCAACTTAGTACTTTTACGCTAGGTGAAAGTTGATTGCGTAATACTGAAACTCATTATTAATATAATGGAGCTTCTGAGTACGTAGTCAAGACTAGTATGGAGCGATTAAATTCATATCCATATTAATTAAAATTGCTTATCTACTCTATAGAATATTATATATTTTAGGTGTTTGATAAGTTTTATAATATGGGATAATTTAACAATATAATTTTAGGATAGGTGAAAAACTTGGCACACTCTAACTTAACATTCTATTTTTTATGAAAAACAATTATATTACTTATACTTTAATCGCTAAAATTGTTTAATTCCGTGGATAATGGTCACCATACAAGAACGGAGGAAGGTCAGGCACAATGGCCATATTATTAATAAGAGCATTTATAGTAGAAATTTTTGCACCTCATTTCATATGATAACTCACCAATCACTAAAACGTGTATTTCTTATCAATTTCAGTTTACGTGATATAAGTACTAAATGAGTAAAGGCGTTAGGACTTATTCATTATTATTCTAAGTGAGAAATAGTAACTACGTGAGTATTTGATAAAATTTTTTTATTAGAATTATTTATTTGAAAGAGAGCATTCATTCATAGCAATTTGACTCTCACCCACGTGATATTTCCTCTATTCTCTCTTGACCTACTTTCTATGTTAATTAAATAATTTATCATACATGTTAGTGGATAATATTATATTATAATTATAATGATAAAGTATATATATATATACAACTCACGAAAAAAATTAAAGTAATCTACGTGACTCAATAAATTAATCAAAAAAGTATATCGGGTAGAAAGCTGAGTATGAAGGAGTTTTTTTTATGGTGAACGCAATATTCTTAACAATATATAGTGCTTGACACACGTAACCTACAGTCTTAATTGATCTACACGTTACGCACCAGTTATGTCTTCAATTCTCCACGTAGAGCGAAACTATTGGTCGCTATAGGCCAAGTAGAGAAGCCACGCGGATGTTTAATCCCTTAGTACTGTTAATACTATGTGATAATTTATTCACTACCTAGAGAGTTCCTTTTTCCAACTTCTCTCTGTGCTTTCAACCTTTCGCGCAGATATATTTCACCTGTTTCGTAGTATTGGTATTCTAGGTTTAATGATAATTATTAAAAATTAATTAACTAAAAAAATGAAATAAAAATACATTAATTAAAAAGTATAATTTTTGCTGTGGCCTCACAAATCCTATTATATAAAGATTGTGGATCAAGAATATCAAAATGCAGAATAAACATCAGGTCTCACACAGACCAATTAGAGAGAGCATAATCTACAAAATATAATAATATAAGAGTCATATAATATTAGAATAACACTAACATAATCATCTCATTCTATCACATACAACAGAGGCCTTAATGGACATATCAATCAAATTTAATAGTAATAATTATAAAGCTATTAATTATAAGAATAGGATGATATAATTTATTTATGATACGTGATATAGTGTTAGATATACTTCATACAATCACTATAAGTGTGTATTAGTAGTCAATAACTAGCTTATGATATAATAAATATAAAATATATAAATTTCTTATATATAATAATATATATATATATATATATATTATATAAATATAATATATAATATATAGTATAGAATATACTATTCTCACTATATATAGAGAATTTATATATATTAATGTAATAATAATGTAAGTAATGTCTAAAGTTAAAGAGATAAAAACTTATTTTGTGGGTTTTTTGGGAAGGGAGAGACGCGGCTAACTAATAGCACGATTTGGCTTCTATCTCATTTTTACAAAGGGAGAAAAGTTGCTTAAGTTTAAAGTTTGGATGTGATATGGATTAATAATAGAGGTGAAAATAATGCTACCTCATATATAGTTAAGAAAAACACTCAAAAGTGCGAACAGATTTAAAAAATAAAAGAGATTCTTAAAATTTAAATGCCAATTAGTAAAGTATGCCTATTATAAACAACGTAAGAATAAAATGCTCATAAGACAAATATATAAATAGTGGAGAGGAAATAATTTTGCCTGTTGTAACAAATCTGCTCCTATAAAAAACACCACAAACAAAAATAACCTATCACATAAAAGATACCCATAGGTTATGTATTACATATCTATTCAAATGTGATCTAGCTGAATTCTACATACCGTTTTGGTATCTTTATATTTAAAAACACCAACCAGGGATGAATATGCATATATATAATGCATACTAGATATATTACAACTACAAGAAGTTCGCTCAGTAATCGGTGACGTATACAGGTCTAATGCGTTTTGTATTTATCAAATTCATAACACCACCATCACATATATTGAATGTTGATGCTATACTACATATGAATCGCTTGGTGATAAGCACGAAGGAAGTATGATGAGGAAGCGAGAGGTTAGTAAACTGAATAGAGTAGGTGTCGTAATTTCTCTTCTCTCCCGTGGAAGGCCTTGCGCGTAGGAATTCTTTCATCAGTGGTTAGTCTAGCAGCCTCCTGGCACCAAGCCACAGCACTCCCCATTTGACAAAGCATAGATCGTCACATCTCTAAGCGCACAACGAGCCCTCCCGCTCTGACAATGAAAGTACGCGGACAGTAGAGAGAGGGGACGTCTGGGAAATATGAGAGTAAAGGAGGTGGGAGAATGAAAGAGGAATGGCATTCATAAAACAATTTTAGATGAGTAATCTAGAAAAATTTGAGACATGAGAAAGGAAAAGGGAAATGATTACTAGTTTAGCTCATGTTGGTTACCTGTCAATACTTCCGAGTGAAGAAGCTTGAAAGTTAGTATGGCATCATATAGCGGTACACAGGAATGATCAGGGAACAGAGCAGTCGCCTAAACGGAAAGAAAAACTTGTAATTTGATAATGGTTGGATAGGTATTCTAATGGTACACTTATATATACCGGTGGTCCACCTTTATCATGAGAAAAGTGTGTGTGTTCACAAGTCTCTTTGTCTTCCTGTTTGATAGTTGAAGCTCGACGTCAGTCTCAATAGGAGAGGCGATTACTTTGGTAAAAGAAAATGGGCTGCGCAATAGACATAGTGTATTCTGTCATGAACATTATTGTTGCGATGCAACACTGTAGTAAAGATGGACAATCGTTAATTCCCGCTAAAGCATCACCTCCAGAGAAGAACGGTGTGGTTTACGTGAAAAACACTTTTCTCATACAGAGAGTATTATGGTGTAGTTAGTCTATATAGTGATCTTTTTTTGAGGGCACAACCAGACGCCCTCAATATAATATAATACTTATAATACTATATAATATTTATATATATATATATATTAATAAATATATATTAATATATTAATATTATTATTATAAATTATAATTATATATAATATAATATATATATTATATATTATAATATATATATATATATTATTATATATTTAAATATTAAATTGATGTATACCTTCGATGTATTTATAAGTTCGGTTAGATCAACATGAATTTTAACTCCATTACTTCACATATTTTCTCCACCTTCTAATTTACTAAGACATTACTATATATATTATGTACTATAAATTATGAACTGTATAGTGTATCTACCTTAACATACGACTAGTATTACACTATATACGCCCACAAAAATACAATTAATTAAATATTTAAGAACAAGTAATTATAATATAATAAATTGATACATGTCATAACAAGAGCGATATTTTGGTTATTTTTTTCTACAATACGCTTCGAGCGAACCTTGCTTAAATATGGTCATTTGACCAATACGCACCCTTCAATATTTTTATTTACAATGGCGACTCTGAAACAACGACCCTTGTTCAGGGTTATACTAAGCACATATTCGTTGCATTATAATAGCTTATAAATGTACAAAAATAGCGGTTCATATAAACGAACAATAGCTTGAAGTAATAAATCATACAAAAATAAGATAAAATTTTCTAAATTTTAACACGAAGTTGGGGGTCCTTGGGAAGTAAAACGAATTTAAGCAATTTATGTTGAAAATACGTCCAGGGTATTGTTTTATATATCATTTTTTTGATATATTGAAACACTGTCTATGAGGGACAGTAAATATTTGACACTAATGCTCGAGCGAGGAGCATTAAATGAATATGAGTAAATACTTTAATATAAATTCATCTGCAACGTATAAATAAAAAATTCGCTCAGTAAAACAAAGAAGCCTTAAATAGTAAAAAAAGTAAAAATAATACAGACATTCATATTTTAAGCTTTAATCAAAGAAGGTATCTTTTTTTAAACAAAAGTTTGTATAACAATAGTGAAGGATGTGACTTTCATTCATCTTATCAATTCCAGCTACCTGTAAAATTAAGGGAAGCCTTGTCAGAAGTATCGTGGCGAGGTTTCAAGTTATCAGCCTGTTCACTAGTGTCCCTACTATTAGTGAATGATTGTTTATTGTCTTATTTCGATGTTAGTCTCTTAAAATCTCTGATTAGTTTATCCTCCTATACTCCACGTGTGATATATATAGTGGAATTATTTATTTCCCTAATATTTCATGCTAAAAAAGATATATATACAGTACTTCTGTTTTAGTACTTTTACATAAGGCTAAAAGATATATATATTTGGAGCCTTAGTACTCAGAATATTATCTATCTCAACAGTCTCCACCTTATATCTATAGTTATTGGTTTATATATGGTCTAGAGGAGAAGTGTATATTTGGTGATTCGTTGAGTGCTCAGTGAGGTTATAAGCTAGCCGCAACTATATGTTGTAAGTCGTCGTGTGCCTGAAGCTTAATTTTGTTTTAGTCCCGCTCTTGGTCGATATGGGTTTGATCTCGAGTGTGAGATTGTGAGAGATAGACTGTTGTTGTTTGGTTGTGTCGCGTCTCGCTGTGTTTGTCGGGGTGTGTCCGCTTTAGTAATACATTAATATCCCAATTTCCTTATCCGTGATATTAAATAGCAGGAGGTTGTTTATGCAAGTAGGTTATATCATAAGTTTTGTCATTGGACCTATATGAGCTTGTTTCGAAAATTCAAAATCCAATTTGATGCTGATACTGATAAATTATTACTATAGACAAAATGAGAGGTGAAGAGATAGTATAGCATAGAGATAATCTGATACACTTCTCAAACAAATTATAAGGGTGGAAAGTTTTAATAAAAATAGTCTTTGTGAGGAAAATAAATTAATGAAAACTCATCCGTTTTCTATATTACTTTTGAGGGATATCATCGTGTGTTATTCACCCACGCGCAACTAGGAGGCAAGGAGTGCTCTGTGATGTTGGCTGGGGTTGATATATAATTATATATTTTCTTCTTTCTAAGTTATAAAGAGACATTTTCTTGGGAACCCTTGAATAAAAGGGAATCTCTTTTTAAGTTTTGACCTTCCGTAATAACATTTGTAGAATGCTTGTTAAGAATAACATCACCATCCATACACAACACTACTTATAATAATATATTTATTTAAGGTACCTGAATATTTTAATATTTTAGTAATATATTTTAATTATCAAAAAAATTAATGAACACAATAGCTGCTACAATATATTCTGAGGAAGAACCTTTGGTACTCTTTTCAATATTCGTGTGCGTTATACACTCAAAATATTCCCAACTTAAACTACTTTCTCTCCTTGTGCAACACATAATCCATATCTTACAGGGAACTCCGATTTAGGCGCCTTCTAATTTAACTCACGACTAATATTTTTTTTTGGTATAAAAAAATCCGAAATCTTTCTCGGTAATTAATACTACAAAGATAAATACGTGCTTATACCCTCGCTTTTCACTATATTAATTTTAAAACGGGTAAATGATTACTCTGCCATAAAATAGTCCGAATAAAAATCTTTTATATATCACGTTATATTTATGTTTTAAAATATTGGTGAATTAATAAAATGTATTTAAATCGATGACTTCAATAGTCACCCGCATACAGCATATTGGAGGCACATACGGAGGAGGTTATAGTTAACAACGATCTTCCTATACAATTATTAAGAATAGACATAAAAGCTTACAAAGCTAGTATTGTATAAAAGAAATCACACCTTCGGATAATGGAAATTCTCCTACAGAATGGATAATATTTCTTCTAGTATGTGAAATTTTGGTGATAGAAATATAGATCAATATTTATATAATAACACTCACAACTGCAATGGCCTTGAAGAAATTTTCATCAGTTATGCTTCTCTGCGAGATAAGTGAGTGGAAAGCTCTGGGTGAGCACTTAGTCCTAGACAATGTGGGTGATCATGATAGCATTCTCGGATTGTGCAATTAATAATTCAGTAAAGTTATATTAACTCAAATAACAAAAAATATAAGAGAAACTTACCTATAAACTATACTACTCTACAATAACGATATAATTGAACATTTAAATGATATAAATATACTCATTTGTTTATAATTTTGTAATACATAAATAAAGGTTCAGCAAATTTTGCTTATATTTTGTATGGCTAATATCTAGGAAAATTAAATAGTATTCCGTGAGAATATATCAGATTATTAATTATTTCTACCATTATTTATTTATTCGTTGTGCCTATACAGTTTTTACTATAAAAGTGATAGTGTTCTTATTTCAACTTGAGGTGTTTTAATAATATATATAATTATCCTGCTTATATTAGTTTTTATTTTATTTATTCGTCATTATTTTTTAATAAAAGTTATTATTCGATTTATATTCATCATTAGTCAAGTATGAGATTCTGGTAATCATAAATATTCTGATGGTGGGAGCGGAGGGGTAGTTAACCTTTATTAGTGTATTAAACCCAAGTACTATTATTATAAATCTATATTTATCTCTCTACAAGTAATACGGTTTAATTTAATTTTATTGTGAACTAGAGAATACTCAATATATATATATATATATATTATATATATTATAGGTGCACCAAAGTTTGTTTTTTTCTTAGTGGAAAAATTATAGATTGGAGAGATAATTATTTATTTAAATCTGTTTAAAAATAACCCGACTAACTACAAGGCAATTATACTTCACTCTTCTGTGAGAACTATGCTCATACTTTAAAATGAGAGTACTATGGCTCAAAATTTATAATTAGTGAGAGTTACTCATTTCTCTCTATTTTCATTCCTACGAACCCTTAGAATTAGTATAAGGGGCCTAGCTAGTCTTAGTTCTATGTAGATTAATATTAACTAAAAGTTATAATATATATATATATATATATAATTAACGTAAGAAGTATCTGGTGATACTATTTCCCCATAATAGTAAATATTAAAGGTTAAAAAATAAAAAATAATTTATCATTTAATAAAAAATATAATTTACTACTATATTACTATTAATTTTGTGCTACTCAATCTTAACCCTACTATTATTCTATCCCTTTATAATATATGTAGTACAGTTGTGTTGTGGTTGAGTATGGGCTTGGTTTTTGGAATAATGAGAGACAAGAGTGTAATATTGTATTTCTGTGGTAGTGGGACATGGCGCAGCAATTAAATCATAATGAGTCTCAATAATTATAAATTTCTTAATAAATTATAAAATAAAAAATAAAAATAATCACTCATAATAAATAAATAATAACATACTCAATATAATTGAATTGAGTTCTTTTAAATACTAGGGATGTAGGTAACTCAATTATCACGCTACGGGCCCTCTAATCAGGGGAGTTTTCTTACATCTACAAGAACATAGACTCTCAAATAATATTAGTTTGTGAGCTAGTTACATGGCATTCTCATTATGGGAAGATTCCTTAAGACTCTCTGCTCTACGATAAAGCCCTAAAAGCCTTCGTTAACTACATTTAATATCTAGCAAAGCAAGATTTCCTTTTGTCTTGAATGGGGACATAATCTCAGGTTAATTTCTCCACAGACTCGTCCAAATAGAAATTTTACACGATTCGTGTAACTAAACTCTATTCCTGTCTTAGGATTCTGAGAACTTGTTTTGCGGAGGTGTTATAATAGAAGAAGTTACTTTGTCATACTAGTTTCATACTTATAATATTGTGTATATTTCGGATCCAACACATTAATCTCTCATATATTGACTATATAATAATATACTCTCAAGATGTACAATATATATATCGTATACCTAGTACCTTATCATGTGAAATTTTGTGAAAAGTAATATTTTTAACAATACAATATATATACTCATTCTCTATTGCTTCTCACTTTATAGTCGGTATTATTCTCATGTTCATTAGAATGTCTAATGACTGATATTTTTTAGTAGTACCTACTATTCCATAGACTTAATAAGGATAACGAATTGTAATAATATCATTATTAATACTTGTGAAAGTATTTATTTCTCTAATAAGTGTTTAATCATTTTTAACTTAGTTATATCTGTAATTCAATAATAAGAAATAATATATCAGTTACATAATTAATATATGATTATTTATTTATAACTATATCACATGTTATTAGGGGGGCGACTATAACAGCGGGAGTGTGTGATTGACGAGATATTTAATATAGGCTATTGTAAAGGTACCTCAATACTCTCTAAATAATGGTGTTGTGTAACTTAACACTCAATAAGGGATGTATTGATATTAGAGAGAGTGAGTGGGAGAGTAGATTGGGTTGTGTGGTTTTCTTCTGTGAATATGCCCCCTTTGCTTACATACAGTTGATATAGGTAGTGACTCTGTCGTTCCTCTTGCCTTCGCCTCGTGTTTTAATCCACATCCTTACTCTTATTTCTTATCACAGTGAAGGTTATTTTAAATTTAATAGCGTTGCATACCTCATAAAACTTCTATCACAATAATACTGTGAGAAGTAGGGGGTACTTACAAATTCCACATAATTATATATATATATATATATAAAACCTATCCCCCATTCATATTCTAAGTCCCTATTAAGAATTTAGCAAGCAGCATAACTTTGTATAAAAAAAATTATAAAGAGATAATAAAAAAAATGGTGGAACGTAAATATTATCTGCCTATGGTAGAATGCATTTGGGGTGAGCTAGTCATAGTGAGCAAACAATTGCCCTCACTTCATTATATACCACTTCCTATTCTCACGTATCCAGATAATTACAACTTGGAAATTGGCGCCTTCCAGTGATTAGGGTTCAATGGCGAGTGTCCAACGACATCTTATCTAAAGCACATGTGAACACATACTATTTCTGGTACAAAGAGAGGGTATTTTATGTAATCACAATTTATGATATTCTGCAACTATTCCGTCACTTTTCCACCTTTGCCTTATCGAGACTCTCGGTCAACCAACCTCTCTTCACTCCGCTATAACATCTAAAACCTGTATCTGTCATCGCTGTGCGATATCCCTTGTTTTTCACTCTTAGAGATGCTCGTGTGGAAATGTGTTCTTTCGAGCGACTATTGCGATTCCGCAGATGAGACGGCTTTCACCTTGCACACACTCGATATAGAGAAGAAATCTTTCTACTATATACTATGTATTCCTCACTATCTATACTATACCTGTCTCACATTAACTCACTCCTATAATTTATTTCCCTGGCTCACTCAAAAAATGTATGGGAGTATTGTTGTGTTTTGATATTGATTGTGTACTAATCTATACGTATCATTTGATTTATTGTTATATTCTCGTACTCATCTACTATCACTCTTTTGAAGTCTTATGAAATTTCTAACTTGTAACTCACTCTCTCTCTATATATCTCTTCATATTATCATTTCTCTTCATTATTCTGCAGCATTCCAGTAAGATTGTACACACACACACAGCACAGTAGAGATGAGAGAAGTAGTAGGTGCCATGAACCGAGAAACGTAGGAGAAGATCTAGAGTATGCCGCATAGAGAGAGTTCATGAGTATTGGATGATATGCACGCAGAAGACAGCCAACAGTAGGGACTCACGTATGAGACTCGCATTCGAGAGATGCTGCCGTGATGCCGTAAGGAGAGTGACGAGAGAGAGCAGATATGTAGTAGTAGGTAGAGGATTTATTAGAATTATTGCAGAGATAGTCACACATAACCATCGCAATTTGGGGTTTTTTCAGAGGTTTTTACTCAAATGGCATGCGCATAGACTTTGTGGCAGATCATATAGTTGCGGCGCCAGGCTTCCTTTGCCCGTAAATCCTGATTCGCTCTTTTTATAGTGAGATTATGATATAGTCTAACCATTTTAAACCCCCTCTTCCTCCAGACATTAAAAGGCTTTCTAATTACCTTTTTCTCGCTCTCTTAAACAAGGCTCTAAAAACGCTGCCTACTCTAATTTAATTAAGTCTACATGCTCTCGTTTAACTTTGTGTAATCTGTTTAAACTGCTGTTATGCGCCTTACATCTCTTCATCTGTTATGAAATTCCGAAGAAAAGAATCCGCCTACCGCTGGGACAACACCGGTTCGCTCTGTATGCTCGCATGTCGGTGTAAGCGAAAAATGGTGCGTGGAAACCACTCTCTAGCCAGAGCTACTACACACCTCTCTCTTACGGAGAACATACTTTTCACACGAGCACAGGACATAGACGAGTCCCTCGAGAACGAACTCAGTCTAGCAAGTGATAATATCGTATTTTCAAACAACTATGAAGTTTTGATGACGAGTGACTATTCTACTCTGGCAAGTTGGTATGGAGCGACCTTTTCGGAATTATCAATACTCCGTGTGTCCATAATTATAAAACTCCACACTATCTAACGTAGTGGCGAGACTTAAATATTTCCTCTCCAATCGTTTCCGTCTCTCAATTATTATTTTATTTTTTTACAGTAGAACACTAAAATAAATATATATAATTACTTTTTGTCTCTCCTTTCACGATAATGTTGTTAATTACTATTTTGATGCTTACTCTTCGCTAGCACAGGTCATTGAATACTCAAATTTGTCATTTTAGGTGTACAACGCAAAAAAATAAATATCTGTGCCTGAGAAGCTTCTTGTGCATACCTTGGCTCTTGGTGTCTCTCTCTTTGGGCAGTTTCCTCGCCCATTATTTAACCTTGTATTCTATTACCAAAACGAGCACAAGCTCACGAGACCTGCAGTTTTATACCTTCCTGATCACACACATGCTGAATAACATTACTTATTGTGATTTCAATCCTTGGCTGAGCCTTTGAGATATTATTACAATTCTAATCCAAACGCTTTTGTATGTGACACTCGCTATTTCATTCACTTCCGTTAGGCTTTATTTATTTCGCTTAATTCATCTCCTTTCAACCCTCCTCCTCCACCTCATTTTATGGCCTAACATCATGTGTGGTAGAGCATGTCGCCTCCTATCACATGAAACTTTCATTCAACTGAATAATTCTGCCAAGTTATTGCTTCGTTTGGGCATGTGCCCATATACCTTATACACAAGCTACGAATATCACCCTTTTAATAAATTATACCTTGGCTGTGGCATTCATACCAAAGTTCGTTTGCACTTTATTGTAGTTTATTTTTATTACTTCGTTAGGGCATGTGCCCATACATACCTTAATACATATATACTTTAATAAACTACACCTTGGCTTTGGGAATTAACCCTTGTGCTGCATACCCAAGTTCATTTGCACTTTACTGTAGCTATTTTTTCTTACTTCATTAGGGCATGTGCCCATATATACCTTACATACATATATACTTTAATACACTATACCTTGGCTTTGGGAATTAACCCTTGTGTTGCATACCAAAATTCATTTGCACTTTCCTGTAGTTAATTTGTATTTACTTCATTAGGACATGTGCCCATATATTTTATACACAAGCTACGAGCATTACCCCCTTAATACCCTATACCTTGGCTTTGGGCATTAACCTTTGTACTGCATACCAAAGTTCATTTACACATTAGTGTACTTAATTTATGTTTACTTCTTTAGGGAATATGCCTATATACTTTATACCCAACCCAAGCTACGAATATTAATCCCCCTTAATACCCTATACCATGACTTTGGGCATGAACCTTTGTACTTCATATCAAGGTTCATTTGCACATTAATGTAGCTAATTCGAGCAAACAGTAAATTTTGCTAAACAATGGCGTTGCTTTCTTAAATAAACACAGGCGCCTTTGTTAAACAACAAAGTTATAAATAAAATTATAATATACAATAAATTATAAATAGTTATAATTATAAATAGATATAGTATTATAATATATAATTAAATAATAAGCTTAAATTATTTAAGAGAGAATAAAATTTCACAACTCATGACTTTACGACCTTTTTTGTTGACATGAAGCATTGTGTTTTTGTTGTTGTTGAGAGATGTACGTTGTTTGACACACAAACACTACAAACATAATGAACTTGACGTCAATAATTTATTTTATGTCGTTGTGTTTGTATGATGGAACTGTTGCATCATTCCTTCACTGTATACTATATATATAGACTGCAAACACTAGTATATAAAGATATGAAATATACATATGTGAATATGAACTTATATATATATATTTATAAAGAGTGTATTTCATGAATACTATTTATAGGATATATATATTATAAGATATAACCTATTGATTAATGAGTGTGAAATATAAAAATACATATACGTAAAATTAAGAATATCTACAGTTTGATATATCATTTATAGCTTTTAATATAAATAGATACTATGAATAGTAATGTAACATTGTTATCATATAATTTAGTATCTGTTCACATAATTTAACAAACATAATGTCGAAGTATATATCTTAGAGATATAATGCTACAAATAATAGGTGATAACGCATATATTTATGGTGGTCAGGTTAATTAATATGACATATATATATATAACTCCTGCCCGTATACATATTATAATATGAAATGTGCCTTTAGTTAATGTTCAGAATATAGCTTTTTCCTTTTGAATTTACGTTGATACTAGCTTTTAACAACTCCAAGGACAACATTTCACAGCTAACTGACTAATAACTACTATACCATACTCTAGACGCCTGCATTAAAAAGCGTTAGCTAGACTTTTGAAAGGCGACGTTAAGCACGCCGTTAGATATCCCGAATTAAGAATAGGACAAAATTTACACCATTAAGACGTCTTCTGTACGGCCTTATAATAGCGTGGAGTTAAACAGTTGCGATTCTAACGTACAATTTAACCTGTGTCAATAAATACTACATTAGTTCATCTATACGAGAGCTCTCAAACGCTATATAGTAATTGTTTCCAATAACATAACGAGCTTTCAAATGCTCGTATAGAGAACAATATACTACTCGAGGTGTGGGTCTATTCAGATGTGGCGTTAGAGGATGACGCTGTTCTAAAGGCTTTTTCTATAAAACAGCTCAACTAGAAATGGGTATCATATAGAGACCTGAATCATAAAACTTCATTGCCGGTATAGACGAGATTACTATTATGGATTAATCACTAGCATCTTCAATACTATGTGTCAAGATGTAATATAAAACATAATATAAACTAGCGGGGTTCCGCGTTTGGTTGGGGCTCAATCCTACATAATTCGTGCTGCCGATACCCACCCGCCTCGCTCAGACACGCAATCGTGAGCCGTGGCTCCGTTAAGGGGCTGTAGGTTATGCACATTGTTAGTATTAATGTGTGATATGTTATGGAGACAGTATATTAGGAGCTGGATAGTAGTTTGTTAGAATTGAGTAACATTGTATTTTCTGTATACTCCGGTTCGGCCCTGCCCACACCTTCTTATCGGCGGAACTATACTCTCACGTACGCACGAGGGATGATAGAAGCTGAGTGCGGCAAGGCATCCGATCCAAGATGCTACAAAACTCTTCGGATTTTTTCGTCGGTCATCAGAATATTAAATGACAGGTCATTGATGAGACTACAGTGACTCCGGTTATATATCAAGCATTGGTATTATAATATGAATATATGGAATTGTATTATGCTTGGTATATCGTATGTTTTTTGAGCAATTTTACCTTTACAGTTGCTCTAGATATAAGTAAAACTATGAGAGTATATAATATAGTATATATATTAGTATTGGGCTAGGCTTTAGTAGTAACTATATATGAGATATACATATATTATCCTAAATTCGTTAGGTTCTCAAAAAATATAGGTTCTCAAAAAATTATTTATTTCTTTTTATAGTCGACGGGCTTCACACATTCAAGAACTGTTTTGGCTTTCCTGTTAAACGGATATTACAATGACAAACGTATTCACCACAAAAGAAGAACGGGAATTAGGAAGAATGTGGACGTGAAAAAAGCTAAACCTTGCTTCCTCTTTGTTCACCTGCACAAAATACGAGAACGCCCGTGGGAATAAACAATTTTCCCTTGCTGGTCTTCAGACACAACTAACGTCGAGGCATTCTAAAGATAACGAGATTGAAAGGATATATAATCGAATTAAATAATACTCGCTGAGAGATCGAGGGAATAGATGGTAGCTCTGATTTGAACGTCCACATAAATTGTATTCCTACGTACTGTACATTTCTTCATACACACACAGTCCAAGACACACACTCTTTTCTCCCTTTCCACACACACACGACATATATATATATATATATATATATATATATTATATATATTATATTATATATATATATATATATATATTATATATATATATATATAATATATATATAAATATATAATAGATATATATATATATAATATATATATATATAATATATATATATAATATAATAATATATTATATATATATATTATATATATATATATAGATTTGAGATGATGTAAAATTAGAGGTAAAAAATATTACTGGGAATACCTTCCCCCCCTATTTTATTCATAATGATATTAGAAATCTCAGTGCAAAATTTCAGGTCAAATATTTAATATTATCTTAAGGTCGCAACAGCCACCAAAATAGTAACTTTTGTAAAAAAAAGAAGTGAGTGATTTATAAGAATATTCAATTTGCTGATTTCCATGCTACCCAAGAGGTCAGGAGGTACAGAGACTGGCAAGTTTATCTTTTTTTTTAAATTGAAATTCCCCAATAGACCAACCGTAACTACTTTTCATATCTATTGGTTATCGTTTTCTACAAACATCACATATAAGATTTGAAAATTAATGAGGTTTTCTCTGTGTAAAAGATACATTCGTTTTTATATTTTTGTTTGGCAGCTTCTTTCGATATATTTATTCTACTTGCAGAAAATTTTGTTTTTGGTCTTCATCATCTTTTAGTAAGATTTCGTTTTCATCAATTAATTTTAGCCCATTTCACGGCAACATTATTAATTTATCTTCATATAATGCACAATATTTTTTGCTTTCTGAATGGTTTCTATTGATTTTGGGGGAAAAGTTGAAGGTAAATCTAAAATCTTGATGAATATTTCTATATATTTGGTTGCAAAATCCTCCAAATGCACCATTTTAAAACAATTTCCATGTGTATTGTAGCCTGTTTTGCAGGACTTAACTCAAAGGATTTTGTTAATACCTTATTCATCTCATTCTTCGTTCTTCGTTTCAGTTATAACATCGTCATCAAAGAAGGCCATTGCAAATAATTTCTCCGAGGAAGGCCACAAATAATCCTTCATCTGATTTATTGTTGCGCTGGCAAGTCTTTCTTTTTTATGTTTATAGGGAAGAAGGCTCTATTTGAATTAGGAGACGTGATCCAGTTATTAAAAGATAAATCACTACTCAAAAATTAAAAATTTCTGTCAGAACTTTCTCTTCTTATTTTGTTATTTCAAATTGCAGCTTGAGCATACAAATTTTCATGGAATAAATTATTTTCACCATCAATCGAGCTCCATGATAAGCACCAGGCCTTTTGAATCTTACTCCTAACTTGGGAGTGGACCTGATGAATATATTTGGTAGCTCTAATAGTTCTTTGTAATCATGTCGTGGTTGATCTTCAACGACATTTGATGAATCAAATCTAATTTAATAATTTTAAAAGTGTAACTCTTGTGCCATCTGTTCATCATCAACTCTTGTGTCATATACAGCTTTATCAATTTTCGTCAAACTAGATGTAAAATGTTTGAACAAAGAAATATAAGGTTTAGTTGACGCCTTAATACAGGTGAAGCAATGGCATCCAACGTAATTTTTATAATATGGTGTCTGCAGGGAAACTACAATGAATCTCTATCCAATTTTTGCTGAATTAGCAAGCAAGCACCCTTTTTTTGAGCCCCGAATTAGAAGCAGTTGAATCGAAACACATACCTTTAACTCTATCAGTCAAGCTCAATACATTTATGATGTCAGGGATTGTACTTTCTATGATATTTCTGGTGACATGGTCAAATTTTTGAATACCAAAACGTTGATCAACTGCGTCGCCTCAAAACAAAACAGGTGGTTTGTCAATTAGTTTACCATCCCAATGGATAGTTACTGGAGCTTCAGTTTTGAATCAATTTTTCAGTTTTCTGCAAATTCCATCCTGAATTTCCTTCTTGCCCTACGTATTGAGGAAAAGCATACACTATATTTTTCTGGATTTTCCTTAAGAATGCTATTTGTAGGAATCATTATTGAAGATGATCTATCACTCCATGACCTTCGCAACACCTAGTGAAGCAAGTAAATGTTTATCTAATATTTTCCTTCTCTTTTTCAAGGCCTTTTGATGTAGATGCTTGGTGTGGATCAGTACTGAATTGTTCTGATAATTCATTTGATCTGAATTATCAGAAGATGAGCACTTAGAACA
>JABUQX010086408.1:25000-48648 GCA_015478945.1 Trachelipus rathkii
AATTTTGTTTTATTTAGTTTTAAATGGTATTTAATAATTTTTTTGCTATCACAGATTGAGTTTAAACAATAGCTTTTAGAAACCCAATTATATGATTTTACACACGAGTACCAAACTGCAGCCTCTACCTCATTGTGTATGATATCGAAAAGTATTTTTCTCCAGCGAGATGATGGCAGTGGGCTGTAGATTTTATGGTATTAATTGATGATTGTGTAGGACCTTTTCAAGTTGTAGATTCGTCGCGCATTCATCTCCATGTAGAGACATACCGTGTAGCTTAGGGTGCTTATTTTATGTACTACTAATATTGATACTTATGTAAAATTACGCAACCAAGATATTAAAAATTGTGAGAATAATACAATCATAAGCAGATTTAGATATCAATAAAAATCGAGGATAAGTAGTCATCAAAGTTAGGAAGAAACGTGGTATAGCTGCTAATTGTAGAAACCAAAATATATTTTTCAAATAATACGCAGCTCTCATACTATGGTCATTAAAGAAATAAAGGCAAACGTATTCAATTATTTTTGACTCACAAAGAATATAATTAGATTTTAGTTCTGTATAGTTCCTATGTTGAGGCCACCAATAAAAATGTATTCTAGTTCATCTTTCTTATAACACTTAACCTACTAACATTTATTATTATTCTCATTTATCCTAGTTGACAAATTTATCATGACTACAAATTATTCGAGATGCTGTAAGTACATAATCTTGATACAAACTTAATTTGAAATAGAACCATAGAGTCTGTCCATCAATAACAAAGTTTGCCACAAATAGTAATGAAAAGACTAAAATGAACCCTTTGGAGTCGTGGAGACGCAACAGCCATCTAATTTCTTTGATTAATAATCCTAATGTCCTACATCAGTACGGAGCATTCTGTTAACACTTTTATAATCACTAAATCTGCCCAGCTTTGTTCCTGAAGTTCTCAGAACAACTTTAAAACCCAGCGACAAAAAAATTATTTTCTTTAATTGTATTTATTATTATGGTTTAAACCATTGTTTTTAATTTAAATGTAGTTTAAGTCCATTTCTTTAAACACAGGCCAACACTAGTACATTTTTATTGTTTTAGAAGTAATTTTTGTGAGATTAATGTGAAAATGATTTTTTATACTAGTAGAACAGAGGCAGTGGTTCTCAAAACCCGTGGGTGGCGCGACCCCCAGGAGGGGGCGCGAAACACGTCTTAAAGGGGGCCGCGAAAAAAAAAGTCTGAAAATCACACTGCAGATATAGCAAAATCTTGATTGAAATAATGAAAAAACAAAAAACTACATTCCTGGAGCAAAAGTAAAAAGATTGTAAACACACATCGCTTATAGATTTTCAAATATCCATCTCTCATATATAATCTGATTACACATAATTTACGATAATTATTGCACGATTAATGATAGAATTAAGGAAAAGACAAGAGAGACACCAATCCCTCACATGTCCTAGAAAGAACACTAAGAAATGGCAAAACCTTATTAACGCTAAAAATTAAAACATTCTACCTTACAGCTTACATGTTTAAAATGTAATCCATATCAAAACTAAATTTCACTTCTTGAGCCAGTCTTGCAGGCAGTTGTGCCGGCTCTAGGACTTTGACCTGGGGCCCGGGGACGAGGCATTGGCTTTTTGCGGGGCCTGGGCACGGTGTTTTAATAGAATAAACTTACTAAGACACAAGGTTAATATATAAATGCAATTGAAATCTGCACAAATAACACAAAATTATGGTTCAAACCCCCTGGACATTTATATCACTATGTCAATTGAGCTACCTTATCGAAGTTATAATGTGAGGATATATAGTTAAGCTTATTAATTAATATCATGATATATTTAGCTACAAATTTATATTAGTATACACTATTATTAACTTATATCATACATAGTATTAATAATATATATTATTTAAACTGATTATTTATAAATTAATTATTATATAATATATTATTATATATTATATATTATATTATTATAATTATATTAATATATATTATTATATATATATATTTATTAGTTATAATTATATAGTATATATATTACTATATTAAAAGTATATAATATATTTAATATTATATATATTATATATATATATATTATATATATTATATATATTATATATATATTATATTAGTCAAATACCAATATATATTATATCTATAGTATTTGATAAATGCGGACGTTATGATAGTATTTATACATACGATATATATATTATACTATATATAATATATTATAGCATATATATCATATTATACTATATATATAATATATAGCTATATATAATTACTAAAAAATTAACGTAAACTAAAATATTAATTAATATTAATTACCTTTTATTTAATTGATACAATATTATCAAAGCTACTTAATTTATAGTTAGCTGCCTACCATTACAAACAAGTAACTCCGTGTAAATATTTCGTGCAGAGCATAAAGTCCCTTAGATTAGTCATCAATCGAATCTAAACGACATCGAGTCAGCCAAGTTCTTTTTCTAGTTGAGAGAAGAGCCATGTGCCAATGAATGAGCGCGTACTCTGATGTAACATGGTGTTTTCTCAAGGTATGTTTTGGTCGAGCTTCGAATTGCGAAAGCTTACTCTCTGACGATAGGCTGTACTAGTACTGGAATAGTAGCTATATTAGTTCTTAATGTTAATCAATATTAATGTCTGTTTGATAGACGATCAACAACCCGCTTTTTTGAGCCATGTCTGATTAAGGAAACTAGACGTATATTCTTTCTATTTTTCGCCACCGTCGATTACAGTCGATCTCTCGTGAAAACATCTAGATGCTCTTATCAATCAGAGCCTCTATAGCATTCAATTATTCAAGTGTTCCCGCTTTGACTTGAAAGAAACTTCCAAATCTTTACATTTTATTCATCAAAGGTTCTCATATCAATTTAGCGAGGGAGGTCTTAATGTGATATAACTAGAATCCAAACGTAGTTTAATAACATTGTGATTATTAGAAAGCGTTCAAATCTTGGAGTGAGACAACTCTTCGCACTGCATCGACTATGACCTAGCCAAAAATAATTTAATATTTGAGAAATATTATTCAAGGTGGAGAGTTCGGGGAAGCATCGTCCCTTATAAGTTCATAGGAGTAACAATACATTTGTTTTTCGTCTTCTACCACCTAATGGGTTGCTTGAAATTCCTAGTCAATGTCCCCGCACTTTAACTTCAGGCTTATATCTTACTCAGGCTGTTACAGTATGTGCCATCTAAAGAGCGAACCACCGTCTGGCGGTAACTCTATCCGAACATTAATAAATGGCTTTGAGGGAGATGCCTTAACCTGCTTACATCGACAAATAATGCATATATTTAGTATCACTCTTTCCTTACTATTCTTGAGTGGTATTTTGTATATGATCATAAGATATATATACATTAAACCAATAATTAAACAACCCAACCACGACACAAACTAACAAAAAATTTTCGTAGTGGCTCGTATATCTCGTTTTCTTATATGACTGAGACTAGTTCAGGCTTAATAAAACAACCAAAATTGCGGCGCACAGTGTCTCGCTTGGTATGTTCACACAGGTAATGGAGACCTTAAAAAGCAATCACACAAGCGACTATTCCCTAAGCAGGTTAGCCAAAAAAATCAGATCTATTTCCAACTAGCCCTTTTTACAGATTCAACAAGCTTAACTTACTACTACTCCATCCTAGAGGATTCTGAGAAAGAGGTTTTAGTTGGAAATAGTAATCTGTTGAAACTTCAAAATGCCCCAGTCTCTCAGCTCGAGCAAGAGAAATAAGTATAAGAGTCTCGTAAAGAGACCAAAGAAAACTCGTAATGAAGATACGCCTGAGAACACAAATGAAGAAGCGCAAATCACCCACGTACTAAAAAGTTCCCACGTGTGCTATCCACACCAGGCAGACACCAAACGGTAGATACGCGGGAGTTCAGAATTCAAGAAATCTCCATTCTTAGTCAAACATTTTTAAATCTTCCAACGCCTATTATTGAACTCCATTATTCATAAGCTCGGTTGGCACCACTAACAAGTATATCACAGAGAACAAACCATAGTTTCCTCTAATTTAATTAACGTTATCTGAGTCAGCCTTAAGGCTTTCACCAGTAGTTTTTCTACGCGCAATAAAACCAAAATCTCCACAGTTCTTCAATTTCAGAACGGAGTGTACTTAGTTTGTGGTCCGTAGTAGTATAGACAGCTGCTCATATCCGAGCGACATTCTCGTGTACAATCTAGGATGATTGAATATACTTGTTTCTCAAGTTTTATTGACTATTTGTTAGGATTTTACGCTGATAGCCATAAGCCTCATTACTCGTTCTGAAACCTATCGTTTCCCGAGGTTACTGATTTCCTCACAAGACAGTATCTTATCTTTCACACTACACTTTGAATGCAAGGTTGTGCACATCGCATGCAAAGTCATTTGCAAGATCTAACCACAGTTTAGAGCATATCAGACACCTTATTAACCAAAAAAGGAAATTCCGTAGCAAGAGTTTACACTATGGTATTGCTTCTGAGGCCTCTATATTTTTTTCCCTCGTGTCCTCCTTAAAAGACAAATTGTGGGCCAAGCCCAAAAACTCCACTGTACAGGGCTACGAGCACCTCACTCTAAAATTATCATTTTAGCCCGTTGATTTATTTTTTTTTTAGTTAATTATTTTTTCACTAAATGTAATAACAAGCATGGTATAATGTTACTACCGCGGCTTTGTTGACAATATAATAAATTGAAATGATACATCTTATTTGTAATGGATACTAATGTTGTGGATTTCTTTGTTTTTTGGCATGTTCTGCTGACTCAAGCTCTAAATTATCTTGAACATTTGAAAGATGAATTCAATTAGTTTCTTCGACAAGTCCATCTTTTTTTTCCTAGATTTAACCATTTTAAAAACCTAGCTTGGTTATATGAGATATTCAGTGCTCGACATCAAATGATGTTCCGTCATTTGCATTAACCTTCAACTTGAACCTGAATGAGCCACTAATGGCATCTCAAAAGAAAATTAAACGCGCATGCAAAACAGAAAACACAGTCTTATGATTCAGAATAAATTAACCATCGCCTTTCTTGTTGTTCCTCATTTACTAATGTTCTACTGTAATGAACATTACTAAAATGACGTCCACTATCATTTTTTGGAAAATTACTGTTGCTGATTCTCACAGGACCGTTCTTAACTATTTTTACACAGTTTACTGGTCACTTATTCTGTTTAGGCTACATAAGAAGTGATCACTAATTTATATGCATGATTGCGTAATTTTGACTAATTGTTTAGCAATCAAAGAATCCTCTTCGAAAGGGGCACCGGTGACGGTAAAGATGATGGTGATGGAGGTGTCGGTGGTGACGACAAGTTGGCACCTTTGTCTCTTGTGCCACCCTGGCTACTAGGGCCTGCTACTTCAGCTACATCTCTGACACTCATCTTTTCTTGATTTTCCACAGTCTTATCTAACTTAATATATTTCGTTATAGAGCCACGGAGTTTCTCCTCTAGTTCTTTTTTTTTATCCGCCTTCTTCCTTTTTGAACTTCCAGATTCATATTTTCTGCTAAGAGTCAACGTTTCACGAGAAGTCTATTTACTATTTTTTCAGTAAAAAAACACCTGGATATATATATTATATATAATTATATTATATATATATATATTAATATATATATTATATATATATAATATTATTATAATATTATTATATATATATTATTATATTATATATATATATATATAATATATATATATATTATAATATATTATATTATATATATATATATCTATGTATATTCTATAACTGTAACTATCGGGTGAAGTTTCGACGGTGTTTTAATTTTAGCTAATTGTCAAGATGTTGACTCGCGTTTGCGAGAACGTAGGATGTTATACGAAGATGACTCTCTACTACTCTCGTACCTCTCTCTCATCTCGTCTAATATATATAATATATATATATATATATAATTATATAATATTATAATATATATATATATATTATATATTATATATATATTATATATATTATATATATTAATTATAATATATATATTAATATATATTATTAAATATTAATATATATATTATACATATATATATATTATATATATATAATAATATAAATTATAATATTATATTTATAAATATATTATAATATAATATATATTTTAATATATATATATATATAGTATATATATTATATATATTAATTATATATTATATATATAATTAATTAATAAAAATATATAATAATAATTAATAATTAAGAAATATATAATAATTATGTTTATATTAAATGGTATTTAACTATGTCAGTACCTAATAGTCACTAAACCTATGACCATAATATTAATAACTTATATATATTAATATATTAATAATATATATATATATATTAATATATTAATATATATATTATATAATATATATTATAATTATATATATAATATATTATTATATTATATATTATATATAATATATTATAATAATATTATATTATATATATTAATATTATATATATATATATATATTAATATGACCCGCAGCTCATGCGATAATGAATCTGTTAGCCTCTGCATGAGCGCGAGGCCCTTATAAGGCGCGGGCCCTTATAGGGCGCGGGGCCCTTATAGGGCGCTGGGCCCTTATAAGGCGCGGGGGCCCTTCTATAAGGCGCGGCCCGTGGGCGATTGCCCCTGTCCGCCCCACCCTATGACGCCGCACTGCTTGCAGGGCAAAGCACCTTTTCATAATGATGAAGATAGTATTAGAAATAGATAACCCTTAGCTCTATTATCTATATTTAGCTTGAGATCTAATATTTTTGCTATTTAGCAAGCCACTGCAAGAAAACCCTAATTTTGGATATGGAAAAAGTATGCCGAAAATGCTTAACTTCAGTGCAGAGAAATTCTTTATGTAACACGGCCCAAAATATATTCAATAGGTGGATTTATAAGGCAAATTCTGATTTATGATATTCACCCGCTTGACGTGGTCTATATAAATATTAGATTCTCTTTCACTCATTCGAAGTAAGTACATTCTTCAGTATGAACGTTTTCAAAGGCGTTTTAACCACGGTATTTTGCACTAATATTTATGACGTACTTAATATAAAAATAGTTTCTAAATAATTTTGTCCTACAGCATTAGTTTAAATTGATTTTCATAATAGATTGCTTAATAATATATAATATATATGTTGCTCTTCTGCTCGTGTATGTTTTTAACAAATTCATTACCACATTTTGTAAACATATGATGTCTAATATTGCGGTTAGTATCTTTCTAGTTTTGGTGTTTCCATAAAATTTCTACATTTTCTACAAAAAGTATTCTACTGTGTTCAACTTCATCTGTAACATAATGTATCCAAATTCTGCGTCTTAAATTGAAGTTCTAGTTTAATATATTCTAGTTTCATATCGATACTATCGATCCATAAGTACAGCTTAATTCCAGCCATACAATAGCATCCCGCCATTTAAAAGGTTGTCTCGAAAACTTTTCGCGAGCCTCTCCGGGCGGAAATGTTTTCCGTCTTGTCGCAAAAGAATGATATGTTCAATTTTCATCTCTCTCTCACTTTCGTAAATCACACGTGATATACTTTTAGACAACTTTGCCTGAAGACCGCTTTAATAATCCACCTTGGTGTCATCATCCCCGCCTCCACCACCCAAAGCTTGCAAACCTTTTGTTTTTTGGCTTCACACCGACCATAGGATGCTTTTGCCCCACAAGGTGAAGAAAACGTCTCCTGGGTTGATTTCGGTAAATAAAGGAGAGCGTCATCGATGTTTTTATAACCACTAGTGGCTCCAACTACTTGAGTAAAAGTGCAGATAACTGAGTATGTATAATAAGAACAATAAATTTAATACGAATATCAAGCACGCATTTCTTTGAACGAAAAGATCTCCCTGTGGACACATTGTCAATGTTGTCCTAGATCCGAGATTGTAGAGACTTTTCACACACACATATGCATGATAGCGCATATCAGCTACGTAAGTTCCTTACCATCCGTCACGAGTACATTGAATATCGAGCACCATCTGTGCAAATTCCAATACAATTTTTCCATTGTGTGTGTTTATTATATATATCGTGCCAACAGTATGCTTGAAAAATTCAATTGCAATGTGGTTTTTCTTCTCCTATGGGTTATTGCAAAAAATCACAATGCTCATTCTAACTGATCTGGATCAATCCGACACAAATCAAACATTAAGCAAATTAAGATTGACAATCGTAGGTGTTCAATAATCCTAAGTTGACCTCTTCAAGCTGAACTTGAGAAAAGTTTGATCGCAAGCTTCGACATAAACGTTAGTAAAGCAAAATCCTTAATTGTCTCCAGTATGTATTATTCGTTAACTGCGAGACGAACCCAACAGTTACTATACATTGATACTGTCGTTATGAGTTCAAAGTGATTTATATAATGGCGAAATGTAATTAGCCTCCAAGAACATAAGTATCACACAATTTCAATAACTAGGCAGCCGATAGAATTATGGTTAAGTTCTCCAAAGGTGTGAAAAGTTTTTTGGCATCCCCTTGCCCATATTATAATAGGGAATATAGCTTATTATACAGAAACTAAGCTAAATTGCATTTGGATTCGATTCGATACTAATCTTTTTACAAATATATATTATATATTTATAGTACTAATAAATACGAATATTAAATCTAATATTATAGTTGTCACTAATTAGTATCAATACTATATCATATCTTTTACAGCTGAGGAGTAAATAGTATATTAATCATATAATGTTACAAAAGACAATTTATATTTATATTTACTATTAGTAAAATATATATATATACTATAATGAAATCAATTGGGAAAGGGGGCGCATACATACATTGACATGGAAAAGTGGGGCACAAATATAAAAAGGTTGAGAAAAACTGCTATAAGGTAAAAAACACATTGAATTTAGAAACTTTGCATTTTTTATTTACCCTATAGTGGGAAGTTCAAAATCAATTCACCTAAGACTTTGCTGAAGCTATTTTCTATTGCATGGGGCTACGTTTTTGCTACTTTTATTAATGTGGGAAAATAAAAAAACGTATAATTGAATTGATATAAAAAATGTGTTAATAGTGTTAAAATTAATTTAAAAGTTTTAAATTGTGATAATAGTAATAGTGGTAGTATTCTAGCATTTTTTCAGTTTTAAATTAAAACTGAAAAAATGCTAGAATTAACCTCAGATTACATGGGAATTTTGAATGATTTTGACTGATGTAAAAAATTTGTTCTACAAACACGAGGCAGAAAACAAGCAGAGGCAGATTTAAAAACTCATTTTCGTCGTTTAGAAAGAGATACTCATATTGGCTAAATTCTGGTTAAGCAGTGGCAATTTATATTGCCAGATGCAAAATTTGTTTTCTAAATATATAGATGGGAGAGTGAGCACTAAAAATTTATCTACATCAGATGTTAATATCTCAGTTCACTTGTGCTAACTTAGAAGGAGATTGTTGTCATGATGCTGAGGTGCGCATAGAGATAGATAGATGTCTTTATGAGTGTTTTGAATGCGATCGGAGGTTTTTGAAGGATCATCTTCTAGATCACTTCATAAATACAGATACATTCATTAGAATGTATGAGTATTAAAGTCAACAAGTATATATGATAATATACTCAATATATAACTATTAACTGAGTATAATATATATCATAAGTCAATATATATAAGTTATCATATCTTGGTATTACTAGATGAGTACTATGTATATATATTGATATCAATAAGGTTATTTACTACCCGCTTACATGAACATATAGTAGCTCAAAGTTAATAGCTTCAGCCTTTATATATAGTAGTGATAATATCATATATAAAATAATTAAATCAACATAGTATATAATAATATATATATACTGTAGATCGACATGAATATTTACATTCACATAAGCATTTGCGATTTAAAAAAATTATATATTCATATGGGAATATAAAACTGTCCAATGGGACATGTAAGAGAATCTAAAGACATTTTTGATAAGTTTACCAGAATGAGTAGATTGAAACCGAATCGAGGTCGTGTCACTAATTTGAGTCAGATTTGAAGTCCAACAGTGTTGATAGACTTTTACGTGAGAGTTTATCACATTGAACATCATTGGAACATTTATTTAGATTGTATTTGTATAAGTCTTTGTACACATTAATTATTTCGATATTTTAATCATTGTCTTCATGGTAGAACTGTTAATATTTAAGTTAATTATTCTCGGAAATGAGGAAAGACATCTGAGTTAAGAAACCATCTAAGCAACAAACACAAGAAAAAGGTGAAAAAGGAAACGAGAGAAAAAGGAAATTATCTCCAATATGAATAAAGAATGAAGCAAATTACTCTTGAAAGAAAGATGTGGGATGCTAAAAACGAAAAAACTCAAATGATGAATAATACTATTGTAGAAATAATAGTAATGGATGATCTTCAGTTTTCTCAAGTTGAAATTTTTGGTTTTGTTCCGCTAATGAAAGAAGCCGTTCCTTTAAACCCATTGCCTCAAAGAATAACTACAGATATATTGTTTGGTAGAGAACAAATGACTGCGGTAAATAAAAATTAAAGAAAAGTTTCAGAATCAAAAGCCTCCAAGTTAGCTTTCGACACAGACAAATGGCCATACACTCAATCATGAGTTTCTTTGTTATCTCTGACTAGTCATGCCGTAGACAAGGATTCCAAGCCAAAATTTTGTATTGCGCTCTAAGCCACTCACTGAGCGTCACAGGGGTGATTATCTCAGTGACGTATTTAACGGAAAGCTGGCAAAATGGAACTTGTCTCCAGATGACATTCACTTTGTCAGGAGAGATGTTGGAATAACGCTTATGTTATAAAAAGAATGCTCTGTTTCTTGAGTGATTAACTCAAACTCTGTCAGTCATCAACTTTATCTTAACATTAAAATGGTTAGATCTCAAATATTATCAGCGAATTCTCTCAAATTATAGGTCAATTGAAGCACACTTAATTTTTCCACCATCGCCCAAGAAGAACTAAAGAAAACACAGAGCAGAATTAATGTTCTACAACTTTCAGTAATTTATGGCATTACCACGAGTTGAAACAACACTCTCCAAATTATGATAAGGATGCAATAACTTATCTATTGTATCTGACTGTTTGTACTACCAAACTATTGATAAAACTATTATTAACATTCAAATGAGAATTCTGTTATAACCAGTTGTATCACTGTACTCTAAACCTTTGAAGATATCAATGATAATCGGCAAAGACTCGTCATTAATAGCAAAAGTCATACCTCTCTTAACCACTCTGGAGAGAGCATTATTATCATGGACACTGAGAGTCAAGGAATAAAAATTCTGAAAGCGAGCGACGATATTGAAAGAAATTAATAAAAGGTATGGATCAACCACTTTTATTCCATAGCAACAGTAGTTAGAGTGCTATATTGAAGGGGACTGGAATCCTGGAAATCCTGGAATCCTGGAAGGATTCCAGGAACCTGGAAACTGGAAATTGGCTTCCTGGAAACTTGAAAATGGATTCCTGGAAACTGGAATCCTGGAAAAAAAAATTCAAATTAAAACAATAAAAAAAAAAAAAAAAATTAAAATAAATAAAATTGATATTTGAAATGTACCCAATTTTATGAAATCTTAGCGGATTTTAAAAAAAAAATACTGTAAATGTTAATATCAACATACTTTATATATATTTAAATATATATATCTATCGTCATCCTATTCTAATCAGTATATGGTGTCTAGTTTCACGTCCCGGCAGTGATATTATATTATTTTATATATATGTGAATAAAGTAAAGTACAATATAAAATAATTAAAATTAAATACATAATAATTTATAATTGTAATGAATTAGAATATACATAATATACATCATACATATAATAATTAGATTTAAAACCTAATGTATATTAAAATCAAATTTAGTTCCAAGAAAGAGGAAACGAATAATAATGTACATATTTCAAATAATTCATATCGTATACGCAATAGTACACGTACACTTACACACGCACATGATTGGTTTTTTTTTATTCTTATCTTCTATATATAAAAAATATTTAGGTAAGTCGATGACCACTTAGAGGGGTATAACATCACAAAAACATTTATTATATATAATTATCTATATATAATATAATTGATTCAACATACTTTATATTATAACTTATAATTATAAAAAGGAACTCTGCCCAGCCTTATATTAAGGTAATTATACTATACCGAAAAATATGTTACTACCTATAATATCTACATTTCTAACGAAACTTACACTTAATTTACTTATTTCAATTAAATATATATTATATATTTAATTATACTATATATTTATATAGTCGTAATAGTTACTAATTTTCATTGCAATGGAAAGATACAAAAAGATACACGCGGTCGCGCGCGCACATACATACGTATGTACCTGAAATTAATTTCGGGTCTGATTGCGTCGCGTGACAGGTGCCGACTGCCCCTGTTCTGCGGATATACCTTCGGTGTTGTGTCCGTCATGATACGTACCCTCATTAGCAGCCCTGCTTCGCCCCTACGCAAATCAATCTAATAAATAAAAGGAGTGCAAAGAATTAGAGGCTTTAAAAAGAGGAATAGAAGTAGTAATCCACGAAATAGAAGGAGGTTGTTAGGATAGGGGAGAATATGAACAAAGAAATAACTATATTATCGTTTAAGAATGAAAGGTGTAGAGAAATTTATGACTGTTTTTAAGAAGCAGGTAACTAAGCTAATTGACAGGAATTATCAGTTAAGTCCTAAACGGGGTAAGGTATTCAACTTTCAATTATACACACGTTAAATAACAAAAACGTGGTTAATCCACCCATTAATGGAGAGGGAAAGAAAGTATCTTTTAATTACCTTTTATATTAGCGAAGTTCTGATAAAAAGATTCAATTTAAACTGACGTAAAATAAAATGGCCTGGGAAGATCTCTCTATAATCCAATGTGACTGAGAATGTTACAAAGAACTTGACAAAGAAAGTCGAAAAACACGTTTTTGTTTAAACTAATTAGAGATGTTTTAGGGAAGAGGCCATAAAAAATAAAAAAATTGGAAGAAAGAAATACTTTTTTTTAAGTAAGGGGACAATCTATTTTGACGAAAGGAATTATCATTTAGGCCTAAAGGGGTAAGGTATCAGCTGTCAAAATTATAACGTTTATACATGGGGTAAGCTAAACACCAGATGTTCTTGTAATTGACACCAAGTTCTTTGTTCTTGTAATTGACAAGAATACAGTTCAATCTTGATGTTACATGTACGTTAATGACACAAAACATTAATACATACAGTTATAATACCCACATACATACACCCTGAACATAGCAGCACATACATACATACATAAGGGTGGATAAAAATTTAATGAAAACTAACTAACTAAAGCTAACTAACTACCTAACTAATCAATAACTAATCTAACTAACTAACTAACTAACTACCTAACTAACATACTTTAACTTATAAAACTAAATCTAACTAACTAACTAACTAACTATATTTTAATTACTATATCATTATGATTTCTACCTCTTAACCCATTTATTGATTAATAGTCAACTTTAATTGTTTATAATACACGAATACATATAAAGTACCTTATTGATGTTTATATATCCAAAAAATAATAAGACAAAAAAAGTATATATAAAATTTCTATGTAATTATCCCTAATGATCCCCATTCAGTGGAAAAATAGAATCATTTTTGGGTCCAATAAAATTATCATATTAATGATTGTTAGACTTTTTTGGTCTCTTATTATATATATATCATTGATTAAGGGGAGTAATACAAGACTATTATTATATATATATATATATATGGTATATTTATATACAAAGTCCCTTATTATACTATATATATAATATATATATATATATAAGTAATCATATCATATATACGAATAAATTAAATATTGTACTATATAATATAACATCTAAAAATTATTTTAATATACATATATATAGATAATAAAATAGGAAATAAAACTCATTTTTGAATATTATATTTAATCAATTATATATTTACAATATATATATATATTAATAATAAATATAATTATATTTTTTTTTCATTTTGAAATTTATGGAATGTCTGTTAATATTGTAAGCTTGTATATATATTATAAGTTTTTGTTGAAGAAAATTAAGTAATATTATCAGTGTATACTAATTATATATATATTATAATCTTCATAATTTAACTAATAATCATATCTACTAATGTCACGTGACGAACGAAAGCTTGTCAATTCAGAACATTACTTTTTTTTGTTTTCAGTGGGGCACAAAAAATTCTGAAAAATGTAGACTTTTAGAAATTAAAAAAAAAAAAAAAAAATGAACTGACTACACCAGAGTTATACAAATACCTTGATTAATTATTTATTAGTTTAAAATATATGAATTATTTATTATATATTAATTATTATGTTTATTATTAATTATTATATTATTATAATTATTATTATATTCAAGTCAATTTAAATCTTGTTTTTAGATATTCGTTCATATATTTATATATAATATCATTTTCGCTTTTACTTATAATTTGCACTCTTTCCGAATGTCTCTTATATTAAAGTCACTAGTTATTTTTTATCTTATTTTAATTTTTAGTTATTATTTATTATGTTATTGAAAAAAAGGATCTATTTAATTCTTTTACAAATCTTATATTATTTATTTTTGTTTTGTTATTCTTTAAAACATTTTGTATTTTTACTAAACATTTAATTGAGTACTTAAGTTTATCACATAAACATAGTGGTATGTTTTTCCGACGTCTAGGCAAATTCATATTTCAGTAAATCAGTAAATCAGTAAAATTCAACCATTTAACTCATATAGTAAATCAGTAAATCATAAGCACCATCCTATCCTGTCATGATCTATTAACGAAATATCTAATTATTTTGATTTCTATATGAGATCTATTGAATTCAAGAATTCATATTTTGACAAAATATCTCAAAAACTTTTTAAATTTATTTGAGTTTAAATTAACTTTTAAAAAAATTTGCATTTTAACAGTACCCTAAAAATGCAGTAAATCATAATCAGAATAATATCAAACTGCCATCTCTAACCAACCATTTCGTAGTAGCCATTGTATTTCTATTTGAATTATTGATCGGGAACGATATAACTATTGATTCATATTTTGATCTATTGATTCAGGTCTATCAAAACTATAACATAACAGTAAAAAAAATGTTTTCTCTTTGTAATTGTTTAATTAACTTAAAATATTTTTGCACATTTTTATTACATACCCTAAAGCGTAAATAGTAAATCAGTAAATTAAAATTACTAGCCAATCATCTATCTCATTCGAGTATCTCTTGATCTAATTTGATTCAAGTCATATTATTGTATAACATACAAACGTAATATCTTTATATTATTTAAATTAATACTTATAAAATAATTTGCAATTTTTACATACCTTAAACTGTAAATCAATTAAATCAGTAAATCTATACAAATTATTCTCAGTACCCTCATACTTATCCTATGATCTATTGATCTAAATTGACTAATTGATCTATTGATTCAAGTTATTGAAATTCTATTGATTCAAGTTTTCTTTCTTCTTTATAAATGTAAAATGAATCATATTTCTTCTAAATAGGAAAATGAAATATAAATCTTTCTTGTAATTTCTTTTAAAAAGCATTTTATTAATAATTAAAGGGAAATCAAATGCTTTTTCTTGTTCTTATTTATTGTTTGGATATTGTGTAAACTTCTGTAATTGTGACGTTGGTAAAAATTTTATGAATTCCGCGATCACTTAACTGACTTACATGTACTGTGTCTGGTCCTAACATGGATGCGAAATAAAACTTTTCTTTAATATTAAAGATTTAATTTAAAAGCGTTAACAAAAGGTCTAGTATTCAAAAGCATTGTTAAAATCATAAGGTTTAGTTTTCAAAAACATTGTTAAAAACATTAAAAGGTCTAAATGTAATTCAAAAATATTGCATCAGAAAGGCTTATATTGATTAAATATATATATATATAAAGCTCTTCACGCAGTATAGAATTTGATTAAAAGTTAATAATACCTTCATCTTTGTAAAATGCATATTAAATTGAATAGAAGGAATAGCAGAATAACTACGTGGAAAAGGAGGAAAGAACTATCACAATCTATATAATAAACCGTACACTGAGATATTTTTATTATAATTAAGAAAATCAACTTTCATCAAAATAAAGTATATTTGCGTAGAATGTGTCTTTAAATAACATACATGATATTATTAATCTTTTGTTAATGGACAATGAAGTAGATATAAGCCAAATCTAAATGTTTTATGGTAACCTAAAAACTAAAATGTTAATACTACCTAAGTAGGGTGTATAGTTACCCTAGATACGCAAATAAAGCAAAAAATGTCATCTTGTAAACCGTCAACGGTTAATTTACCTCCGAAGCTTCATCACCAGTACGTTATCAAACAAACAGACCCGTGTTTGCTGCGTACATTAATATCTTTTTATCCTAACGAGGCTGAGACAGTAATATCAATACCTGCAATGGTAAAAAATAGTTAGTAAACGTCAGTACCGCCAAATTATTTACCTCTTAATGAGAGTTTAAAAAATCTAAGAAGACCATACTGAACAACGTAGATCTGAATCTGTGAAGATGAAAAATTGTATAGAATATATACAATTGTATCGTCTAAATCTTATAAAAAGGTAATGTTCCTTTAAACAGACCTCAGAAGGTGAAGCTGCCGTCGTCTAGAAGCATCATTAAAATAAACATCACCTTGCTTGGTAACATAAAAAGCCTTAAAAATAAAATGAACTATTAATTATAAAGGTGGAGCGTGTGGTTCTTTTACCTTTACTCTTATTACAAGGCAATATTACGTCCCTTTGATAACAACGTCGGCTTAACCCAAATAGACCTCGAAGAACGGTAGTGGTTTAAACCCACTAACATCGGTTGCGATTATGGAGAAAATGAAATAGTGAGCCCATCACAGGAACCCTACTCTCTAGCAACAGCATACAAACTAACACAGGACAACAACAACTACAACAACAACAATCAAACCAAACAACAGAATCAACACAAAACCAACAACAACAACAACAACAACAACAAATCAACAACAACACAACTGGGAGATTTCTATTATTAAGCCGATGATTTGATATAATCGGATTCAAATGGAGCCCGATCTGCTGGATCAAACCCGATAGAACGACAACAATACCAGGAGTTACACCTAAATATAAAAAGTTTGTTCCAACTCGAAAAACTCCACCACCCCCCCACCCCCACCTTCAAATTTCCCTCCAAATACCATCATCTGCATCATACAGGGTATAACCCATATCAACCGTTGCATCAACAGCACTTTGAGTTTATATGATCCTCAAGTTGAACAGATTAAATAATTCGTAAGGAACTGTAATATGATATATAATAAATTGATGCCTAACATTCATCGGAGAAAACCAGAATCCTATACTCAATTAATTTGCTATAAACAAAATATTCAGTAGATCTAAAAGTTTTTATTAAATTCACCTAAGGAAAATTCAGCTCTCCAGACCCACATACTAAGATTGAGGTGAAAAGAGAAAGATAATTTAAAACATATACTCAAGGAAAGCTTACCAATGAGGAATAAGAAAACGGGTTTAGCTTTATAGAGATTTTAAAGATCAGCCTTACCTGGAATGAACCGTCAATCATTAGTTGACGGAGAAACAAAGCCGGGATCGAATATGTTGACATATTTGATATCATCGAAATCTCGTCGCGTGATGTCAAGAGTAATTCATAAGTGGCAATGGATGGAATAGGAAATCAAACAAGAATTCACAACTATAATTTCCCGAGAACTTGGTTAATCCAGATAACCAAAGATTAACGAACCTGGATAATATGTCCAAATGGACTGCGCTAGACCCTGACCGTGAGTCCTCTGGTACTTCTTTTGCATCGGATAGAGAGTATAAAGATTTCAGAGTAGAAGTATTCTATTACGTTCAAGTGACAGCATGAAATTAAGTAAAAGATTAGAACACGGAAATCTTCCGCTTCAAAATGGATTAGTTTCTAATTATTTATTGTACTTTTTATATGATTGTATTTTTTGTCAATTAAAATTATGTTTATAACCTATTCTGTTATCGTTTCTCTGGTAGCTAGTTATTTCTGCAGATGTGATTTAGAACTTGTAAGTTAAAAGAATAGTTAATATATTTTGTAATTAAAAAATAAAATATTTCCATATCGAGCAATTCGGTTTTTTTATCAGGAGTCCAGCTATACAAGTATATAACATGTGAAAATTACTGAAGTTTGGATTTATTTATGAATGTTCATTGCTGAGAGGCATGATGTAGAACAGGACGCGGATCGCATAAATAGGTGGAACTTTCGATGTGAAACACACGCCCTACAATGTGGTATATCCGAGGCCGGTTTTCTAGAGTTTCAGCTTTCAAATTAAAGTATTTCTCATATTCAATAAAAAACGAGATTGAAAAATATTTTATCAAATCCGGAAAGATGCTTTGCATACAAATGAAATAGTTAGTAGCGTTTAAAAAAATAATCAACTAACGGAAAACATATATAAGCAAATGCCACCATTTAGATAATGTCTGGCAACTTGAATTGACTGAAATGATAAAAAATATAAAGTTATATCACATAGAGGGTATCAATATCACTAATCCTATTACGTGTAGGATATTAGTATTCCCAGGTAACTTATTGGTTAAAAAACAGGGCTGTTATATTAAGTAAAAGTCGCAAAAACTGTAAGCTTGCATTGGCAGGCACGAGAAAACGATTTATATAATGGAAAAGGAAAAAATAACCAAGAAAATGACCAAAAAATACGACATGCCTTTCAAAATAGATGCTGAGACAGAGTAATAGAAGTACAGAATTTTTTAGTGGCAAAAAGAGAGATTCAAAGAAATAAGTTACAGATAGTTTATCAATGAAGATGCAAGCAAAATTATGAAAACCAGAGCAAGATTCTGTCATACCATATGCAGTTCCTTCTATACTGAGGTACAGAAGAAATTACATAAACTACGAAAGAACACGAATGCATAGGATTTTAATTTCGAAATATTTGATCTAATAAAACATTTTTAAATAATATGTTTGATAGTACATTTGCAAGACTTGCTTACCTGGTTCTTAATGAGGTCTTATTCATTAGACAATTAGGAATACCCCTCCTGAGAGATGGTGAATTTGAAAACCTTCCTGTATCAGGGTTGCGCTTCGTTCGCAAAATTAAAGATAACACACTGGCATTAAAGTAGGAGATTAATGTGAGAGTACTAGGTCAGATGAAATTTCAGAAAAAGGGTACGAAGCAGGATGTTCAAGATACACAGTTTTTAAAGTAATACAATTTTTACTTTTAAGACAAGAATTCCAAAGAGACGGGTTAAAATTATACTATCTCGAGGATTTACTGGTGAACTTTATTAAAATAAAAAGGAGGGTTCTCATAAGACAGAAATACATTGAAAATAAAGGTTTTGATCCTAAAGTCACGAGTTATAAAATATAAAAATATTAGGATCTTATAGGTGAAAAAGGTAAATTATATAAACAGTAAATCTTGTCAATTGATAGGCTTAACCGTTCATCGAAGTTTTTAATAGTTTAAATAAATGCTTAGTGAAATTAAAGAAAACATTGATCAGTACATTACTTGTGAACATTGGAGATTTTGAATGATCATTTTCTATTTAACTTGCTGCCTTTCATCGCTTCTATGACTCGTTCCGTTAAAATAAAATTATATTACAGACACAGGCAGTTCATTGTAATTTTGATTGAACCCTATTAAAAAAATATCTTTAAATAGAATCTTGAGAAATAAAACCAAAAAGATATAAAATAATTCTCGACGTCGATATAGAGAATATGCCGTTCATATTTGGCGTAAATGATATTTAAAATATTTAATAATATATAATAATGTATTAAAATTTGAAAGCTAATACGAACCGTCAAGCGACTATCAAACGAGGCAACAAAGAATATTTCTTTGGTAAAATTATGTAATAAAGCCAATTATAAAATTATAGTTACCGACGGTGTTCATAACTAAAACAAAAATTTGAAGCAAGTCAATTATGTAAAGATTTAGTGTGTATCATTGCTGTTAAATTATAATTTCCGTTAACGAAGATACGCCGTTCTAATCACATCACAAATCTCAAAAACATGTGAACCCTGAAAAGATATAAATATTTATTTATTTTTTTCTCAGAACCATTTAATGTAGGTAGATTAGGACGACTTGCGTGCCAGAAATTTTCATCAATTGCCTATCATCAGGTTGAAAAATAATATCAACCCAATTCCTATCTCAAAGGAATCTAATGGGACGTTTTATATCACATACCAAAGATGGACCAGAGTATGTCACTAACCAAAAATTAAACAGACAGAGAGAAAGCTTCATTACCATTTTGTAATGGGCTTTACTAAAGAATGTTAATATCAAGAGATTACAGCGTATGCCTATGTTTAACAGATATGATAAGATCATCCCAGTATGGTAAGTGGAATACTAAAGCCTCCTCTTAGCTTAAGAGCCTACCGCTTCATTTTCCTAAAATGTCGTACAATGCCATTATACTTACGCTTTCACCTAATGTTCTCTCACTTACTTAACCCTATATGAGTTAAAGACTCCAACAAATATTGAATGTCTTCAGTTCGCGTTTTTATAAGAGACGTTCGAAAATGCAACACGCATACACCTACATTTTTTCACAATTGGTTGACAGCAGTGTGTAAAGTACTACATAAGAAAGAAGTCTACGAATAACATTATAAAAAAAATAAAATAATCCAGGAGAAAGAAAAAAAGAGAGTTCTTCGCAAGTGGATCTAAAAGAAATGCAGAGGGTACCTATTATGGTTTACGGCAGGATTTTTCTAGCTTCGAAAGTTATGGTTCGCAGAGCTATTTCCCGACTGTTTAAATCAGAAAGAAGTCAAATACTTCGCGTAAAAACGAAGACCTAGAGATTACGAGAGGAGTTGAATAAACACCAATACCTAAGAGAAATACTTATGGGGGTGTCGACCCTCGTAGTGCTGTAAAACGTCGACTAGCCGATGTTTCAGATGAAATTGTTAGATGATGATAACCACTAAAAATACGGCTTAAGATGAACTGCGTCAAGGTGTAGCCCTTGGTCCGTAACAAACCCATTAAAGACGGAATATACATAATAAAGGAACCCAATAAGAAAAAGTTAATTGAATGTGTTTGCCTCCTCTAATATCATGATCGAATTGTGTAACACTTTTCTTTACAATAAATAATAATATAAGGCCGATGCATTCTATTTCGTATCATAGGAATGGTTTAAATTGACAATACTCTCCTCATTAATCATTCTCAAGCGATTGTAGTATGACAAAACGAATGCATTTCCTCCATTCCCTCCACCACTTCCTCTACGTTCAATAATATCTCTTTTCTGTGAATCCTACACAAATCAGTGTAAGTAAATCCAATTTTATTATCATTAAACAAAGAGTTCACAGTATGTTTGAGATACCCCCACAGATTACCTCTCGAATCAACATCCCCTGGCACTTCTGACCAAATATCTTGATCCTTCGAATGTGTTTTTATATATCTGAAGACTAAGTTAGTAACGAATATGGTTCAGATCTCACAGGCACCGACCACAGTAGTATCCCCTGAGACAAATTTCCTGTATAATGTTTCACTTAGATTGAATTCTATCTTAACGAAACTTCACTAGGAGCAGACAAACCTTATCATGCATTATCATTTAAACCTTCTATAATATCGAAACTTTTAACTAAATTATTCAGATGATGCTAAACCAGTCCCAATTTGTAATAATACTACAAAATATTTTAAAAAGATGTAGAGGAAAGCATAAAGGACATATCGACCGAGCTAAAACTAAAAAATAACACCTTACGAAGAGTATTGTACTGAAGACGTTTTAAACGTTGATGATAGTTCTCTTCAGGAAAAGACTTAATTCTAACATCAGTCGGACCCACCCGCATTTAGGTTAAGGCTAGATCTACCCTCATTTGCGTAAATATATGTTCAAAGCATACGCTACAGCCACAACTACGCTCCAAAGCCTATTTTCAAATTACTGGATGCTTATCTCTATGTACGTAAAGGGAAATTATCTCCCATTAAAATATGGAAATCGAGAAAACTTTTTTGACTGATACAGCAAAATATCCATCAGAGCATTGAGACTTAAAATTTAACGTTTACCCCAAGGATTTATCCAAAGTATTAATATACCTAAATCGTCATGGTAAGCTTACCTCAGAGGTAAATAATAGAATTGTAGGAGCACGATGCCTATTCTGGAAACTATGGGAAGTCTGCCTTTAAATTTTACACATTTCGGTCTTAGAGGTATCAGTTTTCATGTGAAACGGTCAACCATACGTCGTGATTATGAGATGATATACCAAGGCTCACATTCTCAATGTTCGCGTCCTTTTACGATTATTTGCAATACTGTACTGTGCAGCGATAACGGTACTAGGGTGTTGATCTACAAACTATGCTGAAAACAGTAAAATTTTAATGCCTACGATCTCACAGCTGATCTTTCAGCTTGTATGCTTATCATCTCAATATCCAAAGAAAAGGAACAATTAGGGTTAAGTCTCAAGTTTGGACAAAGTTTGACATCATCGATCTCAGTTCTGGTGTATTTGGAACATCCTCAATCTCAGTTCATGACAGAGTACAATATATAATCTTGAATTATTAACGATGAGATGAAGAAGAAATATTAAAAATGCCTTTTAAATAAACGAAAAGAAGATTTTCGCCTGTAATGAACTTAGCTCTGTGAAATTGGATTTACCGACTCTGGGCTTATCTTCAACACTTCTCCTCGGATGTTTCGAACAAGGGGTCACTGATTTGCCTCTACTTGTTTGTAATATTTCTAATTGTTCTCATTTAGATTTTATGTTTTGTAATCATTATGTAACATCTTTTTTAAAAAATATAATAATGTTCAATATGTTAAGACCTTTTGTTTTCCTGTACAACCTATCAGTTCTAATTTAAACGGGGTATACTGGTATTTATTTCATTATATGTTTTTTAGATAATGTTTCTTTTTAAATAAACTTGGTAAAATATATTTGATGCCTAAAATTATATGTAAGCCATTATGTAGTCGCATTTATGTATAAACGCTTTTAAAATAAAAACTTTGTTTTCTTTTCCCCAGCTTTTTATCCAAAGCAATCTTATTTATTATACTAAAGAGAAAGAAACTTGAATCACATAGATCAATAGATCAATAGATCATAGATTAATAGATCAATAGATCAATAGAATCAATAGATCTACCGAAGGGTTAGGAGGGTGGCTGGAAGGCAGTTTTTGATTTACTGATTTAACTGATTTACTGCTTTAGGGTATGTTAAAAAATGCAAATATTTTAAGGTTATAAACAAAATAAAGTTTTTCTACGGTAAGTA
>JABUQX010086409.1:7500-36022 GCA_015478945.1 Trachelipus rathkii
CACCTCCCCTCCAATCTCATTATCCCTGATTTAAGGATACAAATCATCAACTGTCTACCGTACTGATCAATTCCGCTCTAACAATTTTCCAAGGCACTTTCCCTCTCTACAAACATTCCCCCCAGATACTTGTATTTCTCTACGTTTTTTATCACCAACACTAATGCCACCCCACCCACCAACTCTTCTCCCTCCTCTCTATTAACTATCATAATTTCTGTTTTTATTCTACGTTCATGCACAGGCCCACTTCTCTCAGTTTACTATCAAAAACCAACACCACCCTCCTCAGTTTATATTCCGTCTCACTCCAGCCATTGCCAGAGTCATCCGCATAAGCCATCACATCTTCATCCAAGTCCTCCACCTCCTCCCTCACTGCCCCCTAATACTAACTTCTAAATATTGCTACAAACAGAATTTTAGGCTTGATAATTTACACTTCCCCTGCTTAACACCAGCTCCACTTCAAAACCATTTCTCGTTTTGATCCCATTTTACATTACATTTGTGCATATATCTACATACTCTCAAAAGCGCTTTCTTAAGTAACCACCCACTTCCGTAATCTCTCTCTAAACCTCGAAACAATTTCTTCCTAGATACCGAATCGAATGCCTTTCTCAGATCTATAAATGCAATGTATGGCTTTCTGTCGTATTCTATTATGTTTTCCGTTATCATTCTCAGGTCGAACATAAGATCTGTGGTGCTTCTATTCGCCCTGTACCCATACTGCTCCTCTCCAAGTCTGGGTTCCACAATTGCCCTCACTCTTCTTTCAAGTATCCTTTCGTATACTTTTGCCAAATGGTCCAATAACGAAATACCTCTGTAAATATTACATTCACCCACATCTCCCTTTCCTTTATATATTGGTATAATGATGGTTTTTCTCCATCCCTCTGGAACCTCACTTTCTCTCCAGAACTTGTTGATAAACTTCAACACTGACTTCCTTACTCATTTTCCTCCCTAATTTAAAGGCTTTAACCAAAAGCTAGTAAAAAAATCCAACAACCGCAGAGAGAGAAGAAAACAAGGACCTAGAGAAGACACAGGACCAAAGAGAAGTGCAAAGAGAAAGAACACAACAAAAATATGAATTTTCCTGAAGCTTTAACTGTGCAGTTTCATATTCCATGTGTAGAAAACAAATTATTTTATTATTATTATTCATTATTATATTATTATTATTATTATTTATACTTTTACAGCAGTTCAGTAAACAAACATTTTTTGTCTCAAAAATGAAGCTTATTATTTTATTATTATTTTATTATTATTATTTTATTTTTATTATTACTTTACATCAACATATTAGAATTTATACTGTGACATCAATGCGTAGAACTTGAAAAGCATTTAGCAAATGTAGAAAACAAATTAAGCTTTTATTATTACTTCACAGCAGTTCGTAAACAAGCGTTGTACTTGAAACTTGAAATATTATATTGTTTTATATTATATTTTATTTTATTATTACTTTACAGCAAGCTCGTAAAAACAAACGCTAAAACGCTGATAAAAACTTGAAAGAACATATTTTTGAATTAAACTCGGCGACTTTTTTCCATCTTTGCGATTTAATCTTGTGTATTCCTTCTCGCACTTTTTCCTTGAAATAATCGAAAAAAATCGATTACACCGTCCTTCGATATATATCGGTTAACTTCCTTTTAAAGGACAAGAGTCCTGTATATATATATATATATATATAATATATATATATATATATATATATATATATATATATATATAGATATATATATATGCAGGTATAGATGAAATTACTGGTGGAATGATCAAGAACGGAGCGAGGATGATGATTGATTTGGAAGTTGTGTAAAATAAAAGCGTTTTATAGAGGTATAGTTCCGAGGATTGGAGCGAGATGCTAATAGTCCCTTACTATAAGGTAAGGGCAATAAGGGCAAACTATAGGAGTTTATAGGAAATTAGTTATGAGTGTTGTAGGGAAGATATATGCGGGTATTTTTGGTCGAAAGAGTGGTCGAGTGACTGAAGGAATGGATTGGTGAAGAACAAGGTTGGTTTAGAGTGGTAGAGGATGTGTGATCAAATCTTTACATGAAAAAACAAATGACTGAGAAAATGAGAAGAATAAATTGTATTTAGGTTTTATGATTTGCAACAGGCGTATGCATAGGATTAACTAGAAAGCTCTATGCAGGTTTAGTAATAATGAATACTTGTTGTGGTAAGTTCTGAATGGAATCAAAAGTATGTATGGCAATAGTGAAACGTGTTTGTAAGAAATAAAATGGTGTCCAAAAGGATTGGTTTGAATTAATAACGGAGGGAGGCAGGGTGTTATGTCCCCTTATTTATTCAATTTTAATATGGATTGGATTATGAAGAGTTAGAAATCGAGGTGGGGATGGCAGGAAAATGTGTTAGAATGCAATTGAGAATGGAGGTGCAGTGGAGGGGCCTTCATATTATATTGCTGATGATTTGGTTTTATGTGGTGAATCTGAAAGAGTTGAGAGGATTGGTAGAGCAGATTTTCAGGGTGTGTAAAAGGAGGGTTTAATTGAAATTAAACGAGATAAAACGAGTAAGGTTAGTTCGTGATGAGGATTAGTCCTCCGGTGTTGAGTTAGGTTAGATGGTGAGCAGCTGGAAACAAGTGTGTCGAGTTTAAATATTTAGATATATGTTGGATGAAAAGCGAGGAAACCGATGATGCAGAGTGTAGTAGAAAGTTGTGAATGGCAGGAAGGTTGGCTGGTGCAATTAAATCGTGTGGATGTAAAAGCGACTAAGTCTGAAGTGCGCTAGGGTCTTACATTGAGGGTATGTTGTTACCCGTTGTTAATGTTATAGTAGTAAGACTATCGTCTGGAATAAGAGTATAACAAAGTCCAATAGTGTCAGATGACAATCTTAGGGCGCGTGTTAGTGTAAAAGAAGTTGAATAAAATGAGAGCAATGAACGTATTAGAGGAGTAATGTAGTGTGAAGAAAGGGTAAATAGAGAATAAATGAAAGTACGTGAGATGGTTGGTTCATGTGGAAAGGATGAATGACAGTCGTTTGGTTAAAGCGGATGTATAGTGGTGAGTGTGTTGGGAACGACGGCTGGGAGATCCGAAGAAAAAGTTTATGAGTCAGTAAAACGGAAGTCTGAAGGAAGAGAAATGTGCAGTTTGCAGAGACGAGAATAAAGGTGCATAATAGACGTGAATGGGAGTTTTGTGAGGGGTATGTTGTGCTCACCTTGGGCAGGGGCATGAACCCTACACTGACACATGCATATAGCGAGGTCCGTCGCGGTCCCGCGAAGCTCTAGTGGATTTTCTGACTGCGGACGAGTTCTCACTAACAGGTATGGGGGCAGTAAGCTGGCTTTCTTTTCGAACTTGTGTCATGTTCTCTAACTACTTCTCTTTTCCGATGCATGTCTCGCACCTTACCCAAGTCTTTGGAAAAAAAGGAAGATGATATATATATATATATATAATATATATATATATATATATATATAATATATATAATATATCTAATTATATATATATATATATATAATATATAATATAATATATATAATATATATGCTAAAAAGTTAAAAAGTTAACTTTAAAAAATAAACAACCCCACTTTTAATCACATATCAATATACCATACTTATAACACACCTCCTCTGCAGACAACCATCTTACAGCTCACTCCTATTCCCTTTATACCCCTAAATGTGTTGGGGGAGAAGAATGCCCACATCGTTATGTCATGCGTGTCGTAGGAAGGCGACTAAGGGACGTGGGTAGTTGGGTTGGCTGCCCTACTACCACTTCTCTTTTGCAGGAATGCTAATGCATACCTCGGAGAAGGTCGTGGTCGCCGTAAGCAGCCTTCTATCTTACCAGCCGAAAATTGTATGAATCGTGCGGTAATGGAGTGTCAGAGGATAAAATGCTGAGCAGAATCGAGTAATGGATGTATTTAGAAAGCGGCAATTTGCATTTGTCGCTGTATGGAAAACCAAGATGAAGAAACGGTAAAAAATGAGTGTGTGGTGTGAAATGTGTTTTGGGCTAGTGTGGAAGAAATGAGAGGGGGGGAGTTGCAATTGCTGATGATTGAACTTGTGGTATAGAGCTATGGTGGATTTTTTTGTGGGTCAGTACTAGAATTCTAATGGTTAAAATTTAAGTTTGAAAAGGTCAAGTATGTGTGGTTGTGACATATGGTCCTTCTGAGGGTAATGTTGAAGAGCGCGATTTTCTGGAATAATCTGAATGATGTTTTCGATGGGGTGAGTAGGAGCTTCAGATTAATTTGTTGGGTGGATAAATATTGATAGGTTTATCAAAAAAGGGATGGGATAACAGGTGGCTTTGGGGGTGGTCAGGAGAAATATGAGAATGTAGGAAGGTGATTGATATGTGAGGAGAAAGGTATGTGTGTAAGTAATACTTTCTTTAAACACAAGAATATTCATAAGTATACTAGAGTTGGTGTACGTAGAGATGATATCGAAGTGAAAAGTGATTGATTTTGTGTGTTGGTGAAGAGGAGATGTTGAAGTATGGTATTGGATATTAAACCAGTGAGGGGGTTAGGAATGCGATTATCGGATCATTATGTAAAATTAAGTTATGGGGGCTTGGATGGAGGAAGGAAGTGGGAGAATTAAGAGTGAGAAGTAAGTGAACAAAGTAATTAAGGATAAGTAATTTAAGAGCGCTCGCAAGTAAATCAGTTGAATGTGAACAAGTTGCTGAACAAATCTGGAAGCAAAAGAAGGAAGCGGTTTTAGTAGTGCAAATTTAGTATGTGGATGTGCTTAAAGTAGAAGTAAGAATGTTAACAGTGAGTGGTGAATGAAGATGTGATGCAAGCAGTTAAAAGTAAAAAAGATGCGTGGTGAATGTACTAAAAGGCAATGACGAGGTTCAAAAGAAGTTTGGAGAATATAAAAGGAGGAAAAAAGGAAAACTAAAAGGTGCCTAAGTAGGAGAAAAAAAAAAAAAAAGAGGTAAATGAAGTTGGAAGGAGGATGAATGGGACTTACAAGGAAATAGGAAGCTCCTTGGAGGAAGCGCGAAGGCTAAAGCAATAAGAATAGGAAATTGCTTAGAATAATCAATATGATCGTTGATTTCGTAACTTATGAAATGGATGTTGGGGGAGGTGGATGGGGACACTTTAAAATCTGACATAACATTGCAGAATTAAAGAGGTCATAGTGAATGTATGTGGGTTTGTTGGAGCAAGAAGGAATAGGCATTTGGGGATGAGGGCATTAGTAAGAGGGGTAAGTGATAGCTGAGTAAAGTTGAAGAATGCGGTAAATCTGCAGTATAGAAAATTACTGCGAAATGATCAAGAACGGAGGCGATTGATGATTATTGGATTTGGAAGTTGGTGTAACAAAGCGTTATTGAGGTGCAGTAATGTACCCTTATATAAGGTAAACTGTGGAATTATAGCGAATAGTTTATTGATAATGTTAGGGAAGATAATGCGGTATCTTGCGTCGAAAGAGTGCGTTCGAGGACTGAAGACTGATTGGGAGAACAAGGTGCGTTAGGAAGTTGGGACTGAGGATGTGTGCGATTCAAATCTTACATTGAAATAAATGACTGAGAAATGAGAGAGAGAAGAAGTTGTATTTAGGTTTTATGAATTGCAACAGGCGTATGTATACAATAATAGCGGAAGCTCTATGGCGGGATTTGTATTGTGTCTCCATGTTATTCAATTTGTATATGGAGGTGGTATGAAAAAACTAAAAGGTGGGATTGGTCTGTTAGAATGAGGAGAATGAAAGAGAGTTGGAGGTGACCCTACCTATGTATAATGATGATTTGGTTTGTATGGCAAATTGAAGTGTGTGTTGAGAGGATTGGTAGAGGAATTTGGAAGGGTGTGTAAAGGAAGAGTTTAAAAGTAAACGTAGATTAGAGTAAGGTTGATGGTTTTGAGCGAGGACAGTCCTCGTTGTGACTTATGTTAGATGGCTGAGCACTGAACACCAGTGTCTGAGTTTAATATTTAGGGTATATGTTGGAGAAGGGAACGGATATGCAGAGTGTAGTAGGAAGTGTGAATGCAGGAAGGTGGCTGTGCAATTAAATCGTTGGTGGCATGTAAAGGACAAAGTCTTGAGTTGCCTAGGGTCTTACATGAAGGTATGTTGTTACCTGTGTTAATGTATAGTAGTGAGACTATGGTCTGGAATAAAGGTAAGATATAAAGTACAGTGTCAGTATGGACAAACTCTTAGGGGCGTGTTAGTGTGAGAAGAATGATAAAATGAGGAATGAACGTATTAGGTGTTGTGTGGTGTGCAAGCAAAGGGGTAAATGAGAAAATAAATAAAAGTACGTGAGATGGTTTGGTTCATTGAAAGGTGTTATGAATGATAGACGTTGGTTAAGAGGGTGTATAGTGGTGAGTAAGCTGGGAATCGACCGGCTGCGGGAGACGAAGAAAAATGGGATTGAGTCAGTAAAGCGAATGCTGGAGGAGGAGAGAAATGTGAGTGGCAGAGGCGAGAAGAAAGGTTGCATAATAGGATGAATGGCGGCCGGTTTGTGAGGGGGTATGCGTTGTGGCCACCTGGGCCAAAGGGAGGAACCCCACATGACAGATGCCATTGTGAGGGTCCGTCGCGTTATCGTGATAAGCTCATAGGGGGAGTTCTGGACATCGACGATCTCACTAAAAAATTTCTTTTTCGGACTAGCGTCATATTCTTTCGACTACTTTTTCCCGGTTTCCGTGTCATGTTACGGCACCTTGGGAAAAGAATGTGTGATGATGATGAAATTTAAAAATAAAAGCAATATTACCAAAACTCTTTAATAAAAAATATATGTATTCTAACATTATTTACGAACTGAGAAAACAACTCGATACATTATTTATAAATAAGAATCAAAATATAAAAATTTTACAAATAAGATAACAAACTAATTTACAATAATGAATTAGCTAAAGATATAATTAAAATTTTTGTAACTAAACCATGACACATTAAAATAATTTTTTTAGATATTGAAAGTAAGAAAATTTGTATTTTGGGCATTAAGCGCATTAAATATTTCCAAAACAAAATACAAAAAAATATAATTATAAATGAATCATCTTAAAACATCACCCATTACATAAATTTTTCGATTTTAGCAAAGAATGTTCAGCATACGCACCTACATATTACCAGAAACAAAGGCCATTTTGGAAGCATAGCGAAACTAATCTAGAGCCTGATACTCTTTTATTTTAAAGCACCGGCTATAACGGAGCCTTTTGTAATTTCTGAACGTTCTTCATAGATTTCAGTTATTCTAGCATCCCTGTAATGTCTTTCTGCAGGCATGTCAGACACATATCCCATTCCTCCTAAAATTTGAATTGCCTGATGTGAAACGAATGTGGCTGTTTCCGAGGCTGCTAATTTAGCCATTGCTGCATACTGTAAAACAAAATTCATTGTAGTAATTGTTATATACTTACAAATTTCGTTATAACTTATGTTATACATCCTATGTTTTGCTCAAACTTTAGTTATCTAGTTTTCTTTCAGATTTTCTTCTTACGTTTGTGTTTTGAATAAGACTTAATATTAAATATTTATTATAAGAAAGTAATTTCATATATATTTTTTTAAAATCATTTACAAGTACCACATACAAGGATACGGAAAAATTGAATAAAATAATAAGAGGTCACCTGAATATTATGTTGTACATTAACAATACTTTCTAATCCTTTATATTTCCTAAAGCATAATATTTAATACCATAAACGACCTTTAGAAGTAGTAGTGCCTATGTAAGTTAAATTAGTTATGAAAAATATGAAACATATCTAAGTACTAAAAACTCCTATTTATTGTAGCTTAAAAAAATCAAGTGCGAAAATTAATTAAATATTTTTTTCCTCGATTACAAATAGGCTATTAATAAAAACCGATTTGGGATAAACTTTTAACAGTCGTGTTAAACTTCCATCGTTAAATCATTTTAACGCTTAAGTCAGGTAAACCTTAACTATCTCAAACAATCGTAAAATTTGCTATAATCCTCATAGAATTATACGAGAGGCAAAATGGAGGTGTTCATGGAACTGTAATAGTGGTTCAAAACATTCCAAATAATGGTAATCAGCTAGTGTGCCATGAGGGGTGCTTCACACCTTGATCTTTTTATCAAAACCATTACACAGATTATACTTATTAAAAAAAATAATGAAGAATAAAAAACAAACAAACGTTGGCAGTCTCTTTAGGTTAAAAAGAATTAGCAATGCCTCATCAAAGATACTGTTAAACCTCCCCAGTAGGACTTTCATATTTCTGATCAATCAGGTTAGGTCTCACATTCAGGCCACTACTAGTTCAGTGTATACGCGATATGGGCCCCGGATATCAGTGATGAGCCGGAATCCTCCGGATTATCCAGCTGTGTATAAGATTAAAACCGCGACTATTTTTCCCAAGATATAAATATACTTATTAAATTTTGTGTTTTAATATATTTACTATATATATTAATAATACCAAGTATATATATATTGATAGGTATTATATATATACTCTATATTATATATATACTATATATATATATATATATATACTATATATATATATATATACAAGATCTTTATATATATATATATTATATTTATATATACACGGCACCGCTCGCGCGTATATACTATATAATAGCTAGTAATATATACCTATATATATAACTATATAATATATATAATATATTATATATACCCTACATAATATATATATATATTTATATCATCTATCTATATATATTATGTAACTATATATATATTATACTATCATACTTACATATATATTATTACTCATATCTACTATATAGATTTAATACCGGTAATATAATATATATGTATACGTGTAACTACCTGTAGAACAGCGAGCCCACACATTTTTGAAACGCGAAAATTTCTAAGTTCAAAAAAATTTCCATATTCAGTCTGGATTTAAATATTAAGTATATAGGTTTACTTCTTTTTAATAAAGCGCCATTGCTCATTTAGTGGCAAGCTTTCTGGATAATTCAGAAGCTTACCAAATCTGAAAAAAATTTTCTTTACAAAACTTAACATAACTTTTTGAACTTAGAAATTTTTTTGAAACTAGAAAATTTCGTCTGCAAAATGTGTGGGTCGCTGTCTACAGTATTAATCATCATTATATATATATATATATATATACTAAATTTAATATAAATATATATTACTATATATTTAATTATATATAGGTTTATCATGGATTTACTTTACTAATATTATTATTATATCTTATATTATGCAATAGTTCAATGTATTGAGAGCTATTGGGCAAAATGCCCTCGGGCCATTTATCTGGGCATTTTGTCCAATTTGGGCATTTTAGAGAGTAACTTTTTATACTTTTAATGTTTATATTATATATATCTAATATATATATATATATAGTATACTATGTGTCTAGATATCTGCCTTATAATATAAAAAGATTCGTGTATATATATATATATATATATATATAATATATACCGTATATATATATATATAATATATTATCTATATATATATATATATATATATATATATATATATATATAATTATATATATATATATAATACTATATATATATATATATATATAATATCTATATATATAATATATATATATATTATATATATATATTATAATATTTATATATATATTATATACATATAATATATATCTGTATTTACTATAAATTTGAGATATCCACATATCAATATTATAATTTATTATTAAAATGTGTTATATGCTAATATATATATTATATATAATAATAAAATAATATACGGTCTATATATAGTATAATACATCACTAACAGTTGTATATCATATATCAAGAAAATTATATTAAATATATATATAACCTATATAATATATATACATATATATATATATATTATAAGGGTGGTAGTTTATGCCCTTCAATTGTGATATTGCAAGTAAGTGATAACAATATATCCTTAGTTTATGAGATATCAGGAGTTTATTGGAGTTGATAGTTTTTTAATTTGTATATTTATTGTTTTTTTACAGTGAAGGCGTATTTAAAATTTAAAGTCCTAATCTGACAAATAAAATTGTAGTTCTGTATACTCATCTATATTATCGAATTCAAGTTCCACCGTATCAGTCCTATACTCGTGATACGAGTTGAAAAGACCAAATACGTTAGTTTAATATGCGACACCCTTAATCCTTCACGGTGTGTGCGGGCGGAGAATAGAATGAGTTATACCTGACGACAGCGTGTCGTCAACACATCTATTGGGGCCAAGTCTAAGACTGAACGAAAAAACACAGATGCATCAACATGTCCTCACACAAGCCCAAGTCAGTCTTCACCATATACTAATAAAAGAAAATATAATAGTCGGCATCTGAAAAAAAATGTTAATGGAATGCCCAGAAAATGCTCTATGGGTATTAATTTAAACGGCAGCAGCAGATTATATTGATAGCCTTCATACAATAAACATTAGTGTACATTGGATTCTAAAAAAGACTTAGGAAATAGTTAGGACGAGTAAAAGCCTCCATCATGAGACCTCATCGAGACTGGTGCGCAGCCAGTCAAAAACCTCACTTGGACCACAAACATAGCTCTACCATGTAGACAATCCCACAGTCACCCCATAGATAGGACGCATTGTCATTTGTTTAGTAACTACCAAATCCACCAATTGGCTTAGTCAAACAACTCTAATGTATAATGATATGAGTACGTATAATAGTCACGCGCATAGTAGAACTGTGTAGTGAGATACTCCATTATACCATCCACATTTGCCGGATTAATACACTAAGTTATGGTCCAACTTTCGGGCATCGCTCTATGGACACTGGAACAAAGTGAACTGCTAATATTTTTCAGCTGTTTTGTTAATGGGTCCACACAAAACTCGCGGAGCAATAGATGAGGTCTATCCGTGCACAATGAATATAGTGATATAATTTTATGGTTAATATCCCACAAGTGCGCACCACAATGCATAGAAATATATCTAGAATACTCTCGCTCAATTCATGTAAATGTGCTATGTATATGCGCAGATCACAAGAGATCATGCGCACGAACAGCCGACTCCTCTGGCAGACTATTTCTAAAGATTTTTAAACCAACCCTATTTACTAAAGAATTTGACATGCTTTTGTGCTTGTATATAACTAAAAAGATATCAGGGCAATTCTGTCATATCCTTCTCTATTTTGGTCCTTTATTATTTGCCTCTGCACCCTTGATGTCCACATATTAGTACTAACTATAGATGCGATAATAGAAAATTTTTAGTTTTATTGATTTAATTATTGTGGAAAATATTAAATAAGATCTAAAGAGTATTATTGTCTTAGATCTCATTGTTAATTCTTAGGTTTCCGTCCTCTCGTGAGAAATCGCCTTTCTACCACGAAAACAACTTCCTAAATGCTCGTTATACCAGCACCTTCTGTGTCCACTCATTGTATTACGACTCTTACCTAAAACCCAGAAATCTCCTTGTTGCTCTATCGGTGTGCCCCTCTCTCTAAAAGCATATTCTATTAGTCTGTTCTTTAAATAGGCGGCCCAAACTTGTGCACAATACTCTATTACTCCGAGGACCCTGGATACTCACTTGCCCTAAAGTACATGGTCAAACAGTTTAACTTATTAACTTTTTAAGTAGTTAGTATTTTAACGCTCTTGTAAAAAATCAAACATATAGCGATTATGTGAGTTAATAAAAAGCGTTGCACTATGCATCTTAGGGTAGCTTTATTTCTAGCTTCCAACATTGCTTAGATGCTTTAAAATTACTTCTAACAAAAACCTACATACCTTTTTCTTGGTCCCAGACTCAAAGCCCCTCACCATATCACATTATCTTGAAGTTATAAAACTTTTATTACGAAGTTATTTCTGAATTAGGTGAAGAGCCTTACATTATTTACTATTAAAATTCATCATAGTCACATCTTATGCATGTGTAAACCAATTTAATCACATCAGACATGAGCAAAGTATTATCATATGACTCATATGAATTCACTGTTTATAATAACATCCTATCACTTCACTTAATAACTTAGAGGTTGAGCCAAACTTTAGTATCATCTGCAAACTTAGAAACAAAGTAATGAATTTTGTACAAATATTACATTTAATTAATTTTATAATAATGGCACGCATACATATGAGTAGAGTCTCTTCCAGGTGCAACTGAGAGAGTGTGTGAAAACCCTGTGAAAGAGCACATGGAAAATAACCACTCTTCACACGTATATATTCCCAGATGAATGATTTAACATTTGCACACAAGATTATTATTTGAAGTTGTACTGTTACATTGATGCTAATTATGCTGTTAAGCACACCTGAATACTTTAAATTATAACCCAATACACAATAATAATATATATTAGATACCAACTCTATAACTCACTATACAACATTTGCAATAAATTTTATCAATTACAGCCACTTAATTAACATATAGGTAAGCCTTAATATCGAAAAGTATTTACTAAATAATCCAAAATATACAAAAACAAATCTAAAATAGTCCAAAAAAAGCATTGAGAACCAGACGTTCGTTTCCATTTAGATTAACCTAATATAGTTCGTCCCCTATTCTCAATTACATCTCAAATTTATATAAAATTATATACACCAAATACCTCAACCCTCCACGTTCTTCGCCACGATAAACCATATATACAAACTACATAAAAAAAATATATAAATTTATTTTTATCCAAAGTGTTCAGGACGATCGCTACTCGCTATTCGTTCCACATGCAAGACCATTGCAAGAGTTAACACTAATTCACTCGCCAACTCCAAGCCTCCACACACCACTCAAGAAATGACCAAAGAATCAAAAACAGCGCAAGAAATATGAAGAGGTATCCGTCTTTATACTAGCACTTCATGATGCCAAGAGAAAGAGAAGTGTACAAAGGATTATGTAACATTTCATGTAATAGATGGGAAAATTAGCTAGATAAACTATATATATTTACATTTCACTAATCCTTAAAATGTGTTAATATATGGTTATTTACCACACCTTTATGTAGTTTATTTATATAATAAATATAGTTTATGGAGATCCCAATACGATCTCACCAGCTAACCCTTAGTGAAGAACTTATGTTAGTGAAGTGTATAGAACTTTATAAGTTTAAATATAAGGTAATTGATCAAGATACAGGATAATAATAATAGTAGTTTATAAAAAGTACTAAGTTAGTGATATCAGAAGAACATCTTAGTAAGTAAAACTATAGAAGTTAAATAAGTACGTCGTTCAATTATGTCCACAAGGCCCCAGTGTAAAAATCAGAGTAACCTCATGCAAACCATGTAAAAGAAGATGATCACTGGTAGGTGTATAAAAAGGGATCTTGTTTCGTTTACAATTTTAATTACACAGGGTATAATCACTTACACATGATAAAGAGTAATAATATTGCAATAATACATTTACAAAAAAAAATGTTCACATAATAGTGCTGGGTCTTCTACCCACAATAATAGTGCTGGGTCTTCCACCCACAATACCAGTGCTGGGTCTTCAACCCAAGATAGAAGTAAGACAACTTATATCGTCTTATCCCAATTATTGTAATCAATTGGCACCAATTGTGAATGTTAACCCCACTTAAGACTAAAAAATATAAATAATTAGGAAACAAATTTACATAAATTTAAATAAAGTTTTTAGAAATACAGTGGTCTACTTTTCATTAATATACACTTAATTTAACAATCTGTTAACAATTGCACTCTTCTATATATCACTAAGCAACACTCTATCGCCTAAAAGTGGTTTTTAGACCACTCAATTATATACAGTGCACACCAGGACCCCCTGCCGACGTTAATTTTCAATGAGTGTCACTCTAAACACCTTCTAAGTAAGGAATTCTCTACAATATGCAATGTGCAGTCGCACATGAAACAACAGAAATACTAATCTGGTAGCTAAATTATATAATGTAGGAGTTAAAGCTGGTCTAACCGTTGCGTGAATTGAATGTAGCACCTATCCATAGAGCAAAGAACTATAATGTTTCACTTTACATTATGAGCTCGTGCAACTTAAGAAACCTTCATTTTCTCTAACTACCATCCACATAGATCCTCTACATACGACAGTTAAATTGACAAGAAGAGGATACTAGTAACACAAACAAATGGATCTATAATCTCGCAATTATATATCACAACATATTGAGTGTATTGATAGATTGGTGAGCTGTAATGTTCTGTGCCGTAATCGTTTTTCGCTCACTCTGTATATAGTAAAAAGAATTGTTATCATGAACAAAATGTTGAGTAATTGGTATGACTATCCTCTATTTCAAAATTATCCGTCAGCGAAATATATTAAGATTCACAACAATTTTCGAGAAGTACATAGGTCTCAACATTCCTAAGAGTTACATCCTACTTATGTTGCATATAGAATGCCTACCTAACAACCCATGAAATTTATCACAACAACATGAAGGTCCCAGACACACAAATTCATGAGGTGAGAGAAGAGAGAGGTTCACCTCGCAGTAATAGCGCTGAGAGAACACATGTATAATACTAAAACTTAGAATTGATTAAAGATTATATCTAATGTAGTACATAAGGTTGTTTTGAGGTATGGGATCTGAGTGATAGTTTGGGTCATTTAAGTGATTTATAACTCTATGTTGTGAGAGTGAGCGTGAGAGTATCAGTGTTAATCAATAGTGAACTTAATTAATTCTACTAGAAATATTTCATGATAAAAAATATTAGAGAGATGGAATGTGCATTAACATTAAGTATTAAATAAAGTGCGCAGGTACTATCTGGATTTAGTGAAGTATCAAAACTATCATTGCTTAAAACTATCATAAAATATAATTATCATAATAGGTATTAAAGAAAAATAAGAATGTGTTAGAGTGAGAGACAAAGAGAATAGACAGGCGCGACAAAGCATTATACAGAGAGTCAAGAGTGGTCATACAACGCATATGTTCTAACCCATAACTAAAATTAACATAAAGAAAGGAGGATACATTTAGAATATGACACTAGGTTTCGTGCTCTCACTCTTGTTCTCTCGTATCAGTAATCTAATGCCTCGATAATGGTGTGTCAACATCAAGAAATGTGTCAGCAGTATGATATACTGTCTTATTAAATTATATATATTCTTATATAGGAGGAGAGCAGACTGTGTGTAAGTTATACCACACCTGAGTCCTCAGGAGGCAGTAGGAGTCATATGTATGAAGGAACTTCAGCGTTTAGTTAGAGTGAGTTGACGTAGGCTGCCTTAATCTCCTTCCGCCGCACACCACTAGCCCATCAACTAATTCTATCGTACATAAGTAAACATCTGCTTTCATAATGGAAAACTGAGTTAGATCCATTATTGAGAAAGGAAATTTCGAAAGTAAAAGAAAACAAAACACACAATCCAGCCTAAAAGTAACTCCGCAATATTCTAGGCAACTCAAACTAGCATGTTAGTTCTGCTACTATCGATTACCTCACTCCTCCACGTCTCAATCACGTCGAGTCATATACATGAACGGATAGAACGCGTGTAAGTAGAACAGTTCTAATCTTAATACCTACAACACACAAACAGCGAGAACACTATCAACCAAAACAAACAAAATATCGGCATGCTATCAATCCTCAACAGTTCTGAGCGAGAGACAGTAAGATGTATCAATTTCCATACTATATAACTCTCTTTGTTTAATATATCTAATTGACTCACTTGTTATGACATACATATTTTTAAGGGTAGTATATGTTGGTTATGCGAGAGATGTCAAAGATGACCATGTATAAAAACCCAGTGGACTGCTTACATCGAGTATTGCGAGTTACATAAGGTCGAACCGTAATCGCGCTGATTTCATGTTAGTGTATTCACATAGGATATGAAATATTTTTGTTACCATAGTTGATGTTCACATAGTATTGGTTAATGCACACATAGTTTATGTTGAAATGTAATTACCCATGAGGGTAAAAAAAAACTATCATCGTCCCTGGACTTCATTGCACTTCAATTTTTTGTCCTTTTTTTTTTTTGCTTTTTTTCTATTAGGTAATTCCTTAAGTTGTTGACGGACACTTACCTCTGTTTTACTGCTTTATTTTAAATATTTACTTTTGCATTAGTAACTTCATTCATATGAAAAAAAAATTTTAACAAAATAAAAATATATCGAGAAAGGATAAAATTTATTAAAAAAATACAAATTTACAAAAATGTTAGCACACCCAAGTTCATTATTCGAAACCACTACAAGTTCCAGTAGCTAATCCCATCTGCTCCCAATATCGTGCCACTCGTAGAGAATGTCCGATTATTTTTGCGACTATTTTAGATTTGTTTCTGATGATTTTGGATTAAATTAGAGTATTTCAAATTATTTTGAAATACATTAGATTATTTCGGATTATTTCGAATTTTTCATTTTTTGTCTTTTCGAATTATTTCATTAGGTATTTTCAATTTATTGTTGTGAGGTATTATATACCTGCTTTCGATGTACTGTGTCAGCCACTATGGTGATCTGAAAAGCTACAGAAACTCTCTATTCGTGACATTACACTATATCCACTTTGCAGGGAGAGTGACACGAGTCATCATTCTGTGCTTATCAGGCCGCCAGTGTAACAGTTGCATGAAACTGTTCTCTTATAGTCTACTGATTTAGACCTGAAAGTATTTGTGTATATTCGTGTCGCATATATTATACCATGTAGCCGCGAGGTGAGGGAGCTCATTTCCTTATTTCGCGAGAGAGAATATGTCCACATACACACCCGATCTCCTTCATCCCATATTCCTTTAATTGTATGACAAGTTCAGACGGCGGATGATTCCGCCTCCTTCATACGGACATATCTATATATATAGATTAGGATAATTTAGGCTAGGTTAGCTTAGGTTAGGTAGAGGGAGTAGTCAGGAGTCGCATAGTAAATAAGAATTTTAATGGAGTTGTGTGGAGTAGAGAACATCTCATCATGGTTCTTCTAAGTTGAAATACCGGAGATCTGTAATACTGTCCCTTGATACACCATCTTCCAGTAGAAAAGCCTCCTTATTTCGCTTTTTGGGGTACTCGCGGCCAGGTTGTGGAAAGTATTCATTCAAGATATATCTTTGTTAAACAAAATTAAAGGGGTTATATATAAAGGAGTGTGAAATTAATTCTGAGATATATTTGCCAAATTTGGGGAATTCTGTATGCAAAGATGCGAATTCTAGTGTAAGCTTGTTCGGGAGTAATTGAATAATTTCACCGAAATAACAAAGATGATCATATTCACTCTCGGATTATGCGGCTGATCATCCGACTCGCATTCTAACACCTTATTCATCAACCTCACTGATAGATATCACACATTGACATAGTTCCATCATGGCTCCCATTTATAGTAATATTGTTTAACCCATGCATATAGCTATTGTGAGTACCAGCTTTGATTAAATGATAAACCACATCATTAAAAAGATCCGGACTCGGGATATCTGGAAAAAACCCAAAAAGTCATTATCATCCTCTGAATCATCGTCAAAATTTATTGCTTGTGTAGTTGTGATCGTGTCTGGAGATGCTGATATTGATTCTTCAGTGATTTCTTCTGAAGGGTCTACCTCCAAAACTATAGGTTTAGTTAATAATTTTATAAATATGGGTGTTCGTTGTAAATACAAGGGAGGTGAAATCCATCGTTTCAATTGACGATGATGCACGCGATATTTTCGTTGAGTGTCTAACGCTTCCACCACATAGGTTACATCATTAGAATTGACATGTATTATTCTTAAAGGACCTTGGTACCTTTCTTTGAACTTATTGATAGTAAGATCCCCTGGATAAGGCGGATTTTTAATGCTCACTTTCACCACAAAGTTATCAATAATATGGTTTTGAAAATTTCCTATGACCTTTCATCCAGATAATTGCGAAAATCTGTCCCAAGCGCAAAAACATTTGGACGGTTCGTGTTCATGAGCTCTCCCGATATAATACTTCGGCTGGAGTTTCACCAGTTTCAGAGTGTTTTGAATGATTATAGGTTAGGATTACATGGTGTAAAAGGGAGTCCCATTCTGCAGGATCTTGTAAAGATACACGCAAATATTGTAACAATGTTCGGTTGACTCGCTCAACAATACCATTGGACGAAGGGTTATAGGGTGCAGTGTATACATGATATATGTCCAATGAACGTAAAAAGTCTTCAAAAACAGGTCCACGAAATTCTCGACCATTGTCGGTTAGTAATCTAGAAGGAATTAGTGGAAGATAGGGATTTATACTTTTTAGTGCAGGCGTTCCTAGAGCCGTAGACATGTTACTTTTTAATGCACCTGGGCAGCCATCCCTTTGCGTAGTGGTTCTAATAATATGAATGCATAGTTATTCCCTCTACGAGATCTTGGTGAATTGAACAAGATCCGCCAGACTGTTACTGTCGAGAAGGATATCTAGTTGCTACTTATTTTTGTGGTGTAATTGTCAATATGCGCTTGGAAATTGTTAGCCTAACCTGCACATATGCATGCGCATAGAAACATCTTTAAAATTCCTCTATCTGGGGTGCCATAAAACTATAATTGAGATTTATCTATCTAAGCGATATAATTTGCGCTGTCGCTATATTGATGGGCAATCTCAATAAAGGTTGATCAACTGTCTAACCTGCACTTGCTAAAAATAAATGATACCACATAATGATAATAGATCATATCGATTCGATGTATTAAAAATACGCATCCAAAGAGTGATAAAAGAATTTAGAGATTTAACGAAATGTTTAAGGCGGACGTTCTCTGAAAAGAAGATGATTTTTTTGAGTAAGAAGAGCTCTTTTAAAACGCGACTATCAATAGGGGGCTCCATTTTTACTGACATTCAATGATTTGAGACAGTTAATAATCACTCTTATCAGTATCACTTGGATTGTTTTGATGATCATAGAAAAGTTACTTCTCTAAGGAAATGAATTGCTGGTATGTATTTCGTTAGTATTCGGGTTTGTTCACACTTCTAACTCCTGGTCCACCATCCAGAGTTCATAGTTTCTGCACCAACGGTTAATAGTATCGTCCAGCTATATCATTCCTCATTCAGAGACTAATCGGTTCTAATGTCTAAGTTAATGATATGACCGATAATATACAAGGGCTCATTGGAGTTGGACGAGGATATGCTTCCAAAAACTTGGTAGCTGACTCAGGCAAATTTAATTATTCCGTATGGACTAAGTAGGGCTGGCATTAAATAGTGAGCTACCACCTTCAGTCGACAAAAACAAATACCAGACTCCTTTTGCTATCAGAAATCCAATCTGTAAAGGGTGATTTTATTAAAATAAAGCCAATACTTTTATCTGTCGCAATTTAGCATCATAGGCTTGAATGCTATGAATAAAGGGAATTTGTCCTGGATATCTAGTTAGTTGTAATTTGCAGAGATTGAAGTTATGCGTAACCACTAACCATTGTAATATGATAAGTTTCACGTTGTGCTATAAATTCATCCACAATTTCTACTCTTAATTCTAAATGTTTGTTCCATATTGTCCATACTCATGAGTGAAGATCAAACACTGGAAACGTGATCATTCTCCTCCACCAGGCAATTAAATTTCTTTTAAATTCCATCTTGGGATTATTTCGGAAGATAACTAGTTTCCATAGCTTTCAATTTTAGTTCATAATGGGATCTAGACAGAATATCTGCGATAATATTTTTCTTTGCCCGCAAATAACATAATTCAATAATCCAGGTCATTTAATTCTTCTAAAAGTTAGAGACGTTGGTTTACTAAAGGCATGTTCTGAAGGAACAAAATAGGTTGATGGTCTGTAAATATTATTACTTTGATTTTATATAGAAAGGGTTTTAGAGATCTTATAGCCCACCGTATGGCGGCTACTTCCCTTTCTGTAGTACTGTATTTGCGTTGTGCTTTTGAAAATACGGTAGAAATGAAGGCAATTGGTTTTTCTTCATCTTCTTGTACTTGGCTAAGGCAGGCTCCAGCACCTATTCCAGATGCATCAGTATATAATAAGAGTGGTGCTGCATTAGCTGAGCGATCCGGATGTACTAGCAAAGGTGGTGTAGTAGAAGTTGTTTTAATGTATCAAAGGCCTGCTGGCACTGTTCAGTCCAATTGACATTACTTTTACCCTTTAATAATTCAAACAAAGGTTGTGCTATTACCGAACAATTAGGGATGTGTCGGCGGTAGAAATTGACTAACCCCATAAATTGTCTAACCTGCCGGACCGTTTTTGGTATTGGGAAATCTCTTATTCCTTGTAAGTTTTCTTCCAATGTGGTTGTTGAGTAACCATGCCATCATTAAGTAATTTCTTAAGGTACTAAAAATAATGAAATAACATATAGTAGGCACAAAAATTAGTCTAGTGGACCTCTTTCCTTCTGAGCTATACTTAAGTTTTGAATTGGAGTTTTAACCAACTTAAATCCGTTGCTTAGCGGCGATGAAAATGCTTCTCAAGGCTTTCTCTTAGCTTATAAGATGATATAATGCCTTTTATTCAAAAGTGTCACTGACTATTTAGTAACAATCATCACACGTATTTAGACTACATCTAGCCTTCCTTCCAAAGTTAGCTGCGAGCTTACTTCGTCGAAAGCATGAAGGCCTCAACTGGAATAGGTTAGGTCTGTGTACCAGATTTTATTTGTCATATCGCCAATAGGGCTATTATATCAAGATTTCACGTAATGGGAAGTATAATTGTGTTGATAGATTAACGCAGTCGTGGTATTCTGCGCTCATTGTCGTCCATCATGTACTCATTATACTAATTTGGTTATTTAAAAACAGTTTTTATTAGGAGAAAAAGGTCGATCTATTGAAAAATTATCTGTTTTTAACTTGAATAGACTAAATTTATGCGTTTTAATCTGTATAATTAGGGAATGGGAAATGAGGATCACACCTCTTTTGTAGTATCGGAAATTTACGTTTTCTGTAGTCAAATTGCAAAGACGCGGAACTGGTCCCATCAGGATTTTTCTAATGGTGTAAACACGGTGAGTTGCTTGCATTTGTCTCACTAGAATAAGGGGAGAAAAGGATTAGTCCGAATTCGATGCCATCAGCTTCCTAGTTTTCAAATTCATACTTCCTCGACAGTTTCGTGGAACAGAATTGGACCCGCAGTCTTCTAACCGGGGTTCACACACTGGATCGTCAATCAATTAGTTTCTATACAGAATGGCTTTAAGAGTGGAATGGGGCATTCCTAACGTCTGCATTCCATGACTAATGTGCTTGACGGATTATATATGACCATATAATTTTCTCGGGATTTGAGTTGGGTCTTTTTGATGTCTTGAGTAATGATCGGTTTGATCTTATTCCAGGTCAAAAGCCTCGTAAAGGTTTGCGGGTGATAATGATATTTCCTTTTGTAAGGTTATTTTTTTGTAAGATTTTCTGAGAGTTTAATTCAACATATATTGTGTAGGAATGAGTGGATGTTGGGGGTTTAATAGAAAGTATGATAAGAAATGATACAATCAAGGTATATTAACATTGTCTACTTTATTTTTCATATTGTTATTCAAGATTAGATGTAGCAAGGAGTACCTAATCCGGAGTATAAATGTGTGAGTTATGGAGTGACAGCAAATGGTCCATTGTTATATTACAGTCGTTTATTCTGTTCACTAGGTGTGCACACAACACTTACAGAGCTGGAAAAGCGGTTCTTGGAAACCAAACATTTTTATATCCCTTTTTATTTTGTAAAAGCGATACCTCAATCCATTTGTTTGATGGTATGTTTACTATGTTTACCCCGTGGGCCAATTTGGCTGTATGTTCTTGACCATTTTTGGTCCGTATATCTTTTGCTATGACCACAAGACTATCTTTATGTCGTGTAATCAATTCTTTATTAGCTAGATCAGGTAATATATTTTCAGTACGTTAAAAGATCGTAACCTATAACTAAACCATATGAAACAACTTCATCCGAAACAACGACAAAATCTCTGGCCTTTGTACAATAGCTATTAGAAAGATGCAGAGATATCGTAATGCCCCCAATACTTCAAAAACAGACGTCACCTAATTTTTAAGGGTCTGATTGCCTTTAACGGGAAGACCTGTATAATATACCTAGGAGGTCAAAGGATCATTTAGACGGATCAATAATTTTATGAGAGTTCGATTCTTTGATGATATATACTTGACGAGATGCTCCAGCTCAATCACGCAATTAGCTTCCCAACAGGTCCGCTATTGAGAAATATGAGTCGAACTTATTAACACCTATTACCAAGGCTTCTTCCCAGAAGGGATTGAGTAATGCCTAAGCTGAAGATAATGGGCCTTCTTAAGGACGCTTATTATTGGAGTTTTAATTTATTTTACTGAGAGAACCTCCGTGGTTGGAGCTGTATTTGTTTTACGAAAGACAGTGCAGATATTGCATGAGGTTCTTGAGACCCAGGATGGGTTAAACTTGAGAAGATAAAGAAGGGTCGGTATTGACCGAAACATCAACATTCGAGTTATTTGTTTTATGAGTTGTAGTACATGCTTTTACAGGAGAATCATTTAGTACTTTTGGAGGATCGTTCGCTATTAAAATCTAACCCATTATTTCCTTTGATAACATGGGACATTTGAGCTTGCAATGATTCAGGTATTATTTCTGATTGGTCAGTTTCAGTTGATAAATAGTAAATTGACTGTGAGCCATCATAATCAGAATATATATATATTTTATCTTTGACTTTGGTTTTTGTGGAATTTTGCTTAGAACGCAGGAACTGGCGAGCTCTGCAGAGTGGACCAACTCCCCAGCAGAGCTAGGGATTAGTCTTTTTTGCATATGGTATTTTTTTGCGGGCAATTTCATTCCCAGACTTGAATCCCCCTTGGCCGACACGTAAAGGGACATCGTGTAGATAATAATAGCACGCTGGTTTTTGCCTGGTTTGTGGACAGTTCTGAACCACATGTCCATCTGATCACATCGAATACATTTATTCATTCGTAGGTAGCACTCACATCAAAGATGTGCCCTCTTTTTCCGCAAAAGTGACAATACGGTCGTGATGGACAATCCTTAACAAGGTGTCCACGCTGCTTACAATATTTGCAATTGCAAGAGAGATTGTTTCCTGCCCACCAAGGTTCATCCGTTTGGTACTGTGGTGGTTCCGAAAATATGTACATTCTCCAAAATTTGAAAGATTTACATGTAAGTTTATTTGTACAAATTTAAGTGGCGGTTTGCTACTGCCTTATTTTGTTTAATGGAGTGGTGGGCCCCAGTTATTAGTAGGCCTAGAAAGTACGATTATTAATCTTTGGATTATCTTTGGATGAAAAGGAGCATCTAGGTCTTGGAAATCATTCATATATATTATTGCTAGGAGGTATGGTGAGTTGTGCGGCAACCTGATTCAAATTATTGTTGAGGGCAGCTGTATGACCGTATGTTTTTATTTGAGTTATGCTCAATTATTAAATCTCAGATAATAAGTGATATTTTTCCATTATTATAACTTATAAGGGTTTTTGTTTTTTTTTGTAAAACATTGCTTGCTGTTCATAAATTATTATATATTATCATATTATTTATAGTTATTATATTTACTGTTCCATAAACCCAAATTTCGACTGGGGTTAGTTGGGTTTCATACCTCTTGAATTGAGTTAATATTTCTTTGTTGTCGTATTGGATTATATGGGTATTTTATCATACCTGATTAATCGGAAAAGGAATACATTGACGTGAGGTCAACTCCACTTCCGGAGACGAAGGCAAACTATCTTCCAATGGCACTCATAGAGGTGGGTGTTTGTACCTATTATAAAGGCTTGTTCCCTCCTATATATCGCTGATGACCGAGCTTTATAGTGGCTCAGTTATATAGTCTCCACTAATATATCACCGAACCCATTTGCATGAGTTGAACACCTCTCATAGCAATTTCGCACACCATTGCAGAAGCATTTACTTGTTCTTGGTATCACTCCTGGGCAGGCCTGACTCACCCAATTTTTCTCTCGCACCCATCTTTATATTATATATATTGACATCAAGATCCAGGAAAATAGCCAATTTCTGTTCTATTCACCATTGCCAATCATTCAATAATTAAACGTAGGTATTTTGTTTTCACTCGAAGGGGTAGGCATTTATGCCTCAATTAAAGTTATTTTCAGGATATCTTTCACTTCTTTCTCAAATATTTTCAGCAAACCATTCATTTAATTCGTTGGGCTATTTCTAATATATTTGTCTATTATACATCACATCATACCAGCGTTATTTTTCATTAATACTTCATACACCTTCTTAATGTCATTAATATCACCTTCCAGATACATTCCTAGGTGTGTTCGCCATCACCCCATATATTCCAGACTTTGTTGATCGATCATCATCAATCATTCATCTCTGGGGATACAAGTTATTTGAAGCTATTCCATCGATCGTTGTAATAAAATTGTGGAAACGGATAATGCCGTTCTCCAACTGAAGTTTCAAGTATTCTCCATCCACAGGAATATATCTGTTTAGATATCTCAGGAGTATCCTATTCTCTAGTACATAAACTCACTTTAGTCAAGGCGCATTATGATATATCTTGATTCTGACGAATAAGTTATACGCTTTTATACCACTCTCATATTTGAATTGGGAAATGGAAGTAGTCCTGTCGACGATTCTGGTTGAGTAGAATCTAAGGTCCTTCGAAACGCATCAGCTGGAATACGTTCTGTTACTCTGATCGCTGAGTTACCCATTTCATAGTGTGCAGTATGTGGCTAAAATTTAGATGGGTATGCTCGTAATAATGTCTATTCAATATCACCGAGTCCTTCATCAATTAGACTAGGGAATTATTGATATATAGTAGCCTCAATTGCTCTACATATGTTCATAATATTATATCTGGCAAATATTGATAACACTCATCATCATCACTCTCATCTTGGGATATAATCATCCATCATCAATCATCAATCATCCCTAGATGTACCATATCCCAATATCTTCAATTCTGTGACTGTAACACCCTCAGATAAATAGTCACTACTCTTCATCATCCTCATATATAAGCTCATATTTCATCTACATGAGCAGCATCTAAACGATATTCCATTGCTTCTAATACATTCATTTGGTGATCTATGGTAATATTTCTCATGCATCCACCTTCACTTTGGATATCCATCGAGGGATATGTTTCGTCACATCATGCTACTAAGTTTCATTCATCGCGATATCTAATACACTACAAACAATAACAACAACTCAACAGAATCACACATACCATACAATCTCCACAAATTTTCTCACACTCCTAACTCAAACAACTTCATAACAAACAAAAATAGAAGGGAGAGTAGCCCTCATCTCACAGTAGCCAATTAGTATCCCCGAATCTACGCTCTGCATTACATCAATTTCCTAAAGGGATGGAATGTCTATTCGACCTTTACATATTTTGATAGATTCTATAATAGATCAATTCCATTAGCTATATCAGCATGTTTCTGGAGTTTGCATCATGTCTATATAATATATAGTATATTTCATATATTTCTTTTTACCATCATTCTGAGTCAATGATAGACAGACGGGAATTTTAAAGATTCCTAATGCTACCTCCAAAATTTTAACGATCTTGGAATTCGAACGATTATGGAATGAACTCATCATATTTCGAGATACTCACCATCAATCCTATCATCACTTTCCAGCATATCAATAATTATGATTCCAAATCATCTATTGTTAGTATCTTGACCCATTAACCACAAACATCATCATCATCATCATTGGCATCATCATCATTATTTATTATATTATTAATTATTTGCAGTGATTCACCTTTTCTAGCATTAGTATCAAGTATCTTTTTACAATTAAGTAAGTTCAAGTTATACGACAAAATTCTGCCACAGAGCGACATTTATCTATAAAGCTTAAACACACGAAAAGCAGGTTCCTAACATCTATTGGGCAACAAGACACGAAAAACAAGATGCAATCCCAGTCTCTCAAGCAAGCAGTTCTTCAATCTCATAAAAATAAAGATATAAAATAAAAGTATGGATTATAAAATGAGCTAATTTGGAGGTCGTTCTAAAGGCTCAAGATAGGTATTTATTTTTTAACTAGGGAACTCATATCATCACTTGATAATAATAGTTTTTGATCTCTTTCATTTATATACTAAAGAAATCTCATCACTCTATACGTTGTCGTCTCCCTATTCTTCTCCTCAATTTTAAAATCACCAATCCAACCCTCCTTGCTTCAAATGATTTCAAAATACGAGCAAACAGCAATAAAACAAAAATTTATAAAAAGAAAATCTCTTTCATAGATGATATTCTACAGATAACAAGGGGCACCAAGTGCAAGGACAAATGCGCGATGGCAGCTCAAGTTCCAATTCCCACATGCACCGATATAGACCTCTCACCACTAATACTCATCTCAATAGAATTGGACCACGTATAGTTTAATCGGACACATAGACAGAGTATGACAAGAAGGAAACATGCAGAGAGAGACACGAATGCAATGCAAATTAAGGCACATTAGTATAGTATAGTTTTCCAATTTAGTAATAGTGGAAAATTAGTAATACTATAAGTTTTACTTTCATCAAGCTTTTTTTATATATGTTTGTATTTATTTTTGTTTTTATCCTAATAACACATTTGGTATGTCATGTCTTATAAATGAGGGTTGGAGATCGCCAAAATGATACAACAGTCAATGTACACAATTGAGAGATTATAGTTAGGAAGTGTAGATAACTTAATTCTATGTTTTCATTACGGTTTATTGTAAAGTAATAGGTATAATATATTTAATGAGTATAGTACACTGGTTCTAATTATTTGGTTAGCAGTAAGAGCTAAAATACGTGGTATGTGAATGTAATATAATTGTAGTATCGTTCGATTCCATAATTTATGGTCCACAAAATTAGAGCCCTACAGTGTAAAAATCAGATGTAACTTCATGCAATGCGGCATGCTTACAAGAAGATGATCACATAGGTTAAGTGTATATAAAGGGATTCTTGTTGCTCCAGTTATACACTATATTTTCATAATTTACGATTATTTACGAGTAGTGTTCAGTATATTTCACTTACTACATATGGAGATAAAGGAGTACATCTATCTATTCACTCTGCTATCAAATACATAATTATCATTTAACTAAGTTAATTAAAAATGTCTCACACAATATGTGCTTGGTGGCTCTCTCCTATCCCACTAATAATTGTGCTTCTCAGTGGTATTCTCTTCCACCACCATTATGATTCTTATACCCGATTGCTGGGTCTTCACCCAAGATCTCAGGCATAGTAAACGACAACATATATACTGTTAACTTATCCGCTGGCCAATATATTGTCAATCAAAGTTCTGGGCAACAGAACTCTAGTCCGAATGTGTTCAACACCCACTTTAAGACTAAAAATATATACTTAGGGAAAAACAAAAATATTAGACATTAAATTTATATAGAGAGTTTTAGAATACTCCAGAGTGGGTCCTACTTTTCATTAATATAATCACGTGGTAATTTTTCAACATCTGTTAACAATGTAATGCTTAATACTTCTTTCCTTTTGGCGCATTTTATAAGCACAAAGTTATTTTGCTACAATGATTCGCTTATTAAGAACGCACACTGAAGTGACTAATATAGTAGTGTCCGCGTATTAGTAATTTTTCTAAATGAGTTTGCTTACTAAACCTCATTAATCTCACTTGGTTTACACATATGAACGCAGCAACTGAAGCAAGTGCGACTAGACAAATAGTTATAGAACAATTTTAAATTTTAATGTTAAGTGGTTACACTAACTACGACACTGATACCAGGGTCAAGGTGTAATGTGCTTGGAACAAGCTTGTCAACTGAGATATATATGATGGATATATATCTTTCAGCCACATCTTAAAGAGACTGATTAAAATAAGATCCGCGTCTCCATGTAATCACAGGAAATAAGTTACTGATGTTTTATGTTCTGTGGGGAGCCTTCTTAATAATGTTTGTAGTCACCTTAGTTGTATACAAAGATTAAGTGTGGGTTTCCATCATAACGACTGCGGAAAAGTTAAATGATTTAATAGTACATCGAAAATATAAGCACAAATGCTTTCTATTAGAGAGGATTGTTTATAACTGGGGAAGCAAACGGGCGTTCTCGCGTGCACTAATTACCGAGTTCAACACATTGTGTTCTGCTAGATATGTTGCTCAACCTGCAATATTTTAGTCACAAAATAGAAAGGTTCCGATCGACCACGAAATTCAAGATGGATGAACAATGAAGGTCGCCTAACTCCGTTTAAAAACGCTGTATATCAATATGAAAGATTATAGTCTAACATAAATGTATATTGTGTATTTA
>JABUQX010086410.1:0-13261 GCA_015478945.1 Trachelipus rathkii
GATGTTGAAGTATGTATTGGATGTTAAATCAATGAGGGGTTTAGGAATGGGATTTTCGGATCATTATGTTGTTCTATGTAAATTAAGGTTGTAAACGGATAGAGAGGAAGGTGATACGAAAGGAAGTAGGTAAAAAAGAGGAGAGGTTATGAACAAGGTAATAAGTATAAGTATATAAGAGCGCTCGCAAGTAAACAGTTGAATGTGAACGTTGAAAACTGAAAATCTGGGAGCAAACATGAGCAATTGTTAGCAGTGAGCATATGTGATGTGCTAAATTAGGAAGTAAAAATGTTAACAGGAGGGTGGAATGAAGAGGTGATGCTTGGGTTAAAAGTAAAAAAAGCATGGTTGAATGTACTAAAGCAATGAAGAAGTTTCAAAAGAAAGATTTGGAATTATAAAAGGAGGAAAAAAGAAATACTAAAAGGTGCATACATAGGAGAAAAGAAGAGGTAATGAACAGTTTTGGAAGGAGGATTAATGGGGACCCTGTTAAGTAAACAGGAAGCTCTTCTGCTGGAAGCAAGGAAAGGTTAAGAATGATAAGAATATGGAACCTGTCAGAATAATGAATAGCATGGTGGCTGAAGGATGAAAATGATGAGGGGAGGGAAAGAACACTTCGAAAATCTGTATAATATTGGCAGTAATGAAGAGGTGATAGTGAATGTGTGTGAGTTTCATGGTGCAAGAAGGAATAGGTATTTTAGGGATGAGTTTATAAGCAAGGAGGAGGTAATGGGTAGAGTGAGAAAGTTGAAGAATGGTAAATCTGTAGGTATAGATAAAATTACTGGTGAAAGGATCAAGAACGGAGGCGAGATGGTGTGTTGCGTCTGGGGCAGGAGGCTGCTAGCCTCACTGACGACTCCTAAGCAGCCTCCGGGAAGAAAAGCCACTTCATCGTGACAACGCTCACTCTCTTCAACATCTCATATTCTTCAATTGAAGGTGGTTATTCAAGACCAGAACATAACCCCTTCAAATTGGTGACCACCTGGAGTGACATGTGCCAATGGAGTGGCACAATGAACATCAGCAAGCAACCATCAAATCAAGTTTCTTCTGCTGGGCGCTACTCTGTTTGGTCACCCTGTGCCGCCTGTACCGTACTTCACAAGCTTCTGCAGGTGTGGACCAACTGCCAGTAAGAGCACAGAGTGGTCGAAGCCTTCTCAGTGACCTTAATGTGTGCACACCTAGCTCTCACCTGATATCTACATCGCATACCTGATGTCTCTAGGTCTGGAGCGGAGTGTGCCTGCGGCATTGTCTGGGATTCTTCTGAATGGTTATTAAGGAGGCTGCTAGCCTCACCGACGACTCCTAAGCAGCCTCCGGGAAGAAACGCCACTTCATCGTGACAATGCTCACTCTCTTCAACATTTCATATTCTTCAATTGAAGGTGGTTATTCAAGACCAGAACATAACCCCTTCAGGTGATTGATTGCATCTGGAAGTTGTGTAATAAAGCGTTTATGGAGGGTATAGTTTCGAGGGATTGGAGGAGAGCAGTAATAGTACCTTTATATAAGGGTAAGGGAGATAAAGGGAACTGTAGAAATTATAGGGGAATTAGTTTATTGAGTGTTGTAGGGAAGATATATGCTGGTATTTTGGTCGAAAGAGTGCGTTTAGTGATTGAAGGACTGATTGGTAAATGTCATGGCGCGTTAGAGGTAGAGGATGTGCGGACCAGATCTTATATTGAAGCAAATGATTGAGGAAATGAGAGAAGAAGAAGGAATTGTATTAGTTATGATCGTAAACATATGCCAAGAGGAATAGGAAGCTCTATGGCAGGTGTTAGTGATATATAGTGTTAGTGGTAGGCTTCTGAATGGAATCAAAAGTATGTATGACGATAGTGAAGCGTGTGTAAGAATAAATGGTGTCAAAAGTGATTGGTTTAGTATTAATAGCGGAGTGAGGCAAGGTTGTGTTATGTCTCCTTGGTTATTCAATTTGTATATGGATGGGGTTATGAAAGAATTAGAGATGGGGTGGCAGGAAATGGTGTTAGAATGATGGAGAATGGAGATGAGTGGAGGGTGCCCTACCTATTATATGCGGATGATTTGGTTTTGTGTGGCGAATCTGAAGAGTTTGAGAGGATTGGTAGAGAGATTTGGCAGGGTGTGTAAAAGGAGGGGTTTGAAAGTAAACGTAGATAAAAGTAAGGTTATGGTTGTGAGTGAGGACAGTCCTCAGTGTGAAGTTATGTTAGATGGTGAGCAGCTGGAACAAGTGTCTGAGTTTAAATATTTAGGGTATATGTTGGATAAGAAGGAAACGGATGATGCAGAGTGTAGTAGGAAAGTTGTGAATGGCAGGAAGGTGGCTGGTGCAATTAAATCGTTGGTGAATGTAAAGGGACTAAGTCTTGAGTGTGCTAGAGTCTTGCATGAGGGTATGTTGTTACCTGTGTTATTGTATAGTAGTGAGACTATGGTCTGGAATAAGAAGTATAGATCTAAAGTTCAATGTGTTCAGATGGACAATCTTGGGGGGCGTGCTAGGTGTGATAAAAATTGATAAAATGAGGAATGAACGTATTAGAGAGTTGTGTGGTGTGAAGGAGTGCAAACGAGAGAATAAATGAAAGTATGTTGAGATGGTTTGGTCACGTGGAAAGGATGAATGATAGTTGGTTGGTTAAGCGGATGTATAGTGGCAAGTGTGTTGGGGACCGACCGGCTGGGAGACCGAAGAAAAAGTGGATTGAGTCAGTAAAGGAATGTCTGAAGGAGAGAAAAGTGAGTTTGGTAGGGGCGAGAAGAAGGTGCATGATAGGAGAGAATGGCGGTTTTTTTGAGGGGGTATGGTTGTGGCGCACCTGGGCCAGGGAATGAACCCTACACTTGACCATTTACCATAGTGAGGATCCGTCGCTGTTCCGTGAAGCTCTAGGGTGGATTTTCTGACTGCGACGAGTTCTTACTAATTAATAGTACAGAGGTGGCAGTAAGGCTGGGCTTTCTTTTCGACTTTTGTCATATTCTTCTACTGCTTTTCTTTTCCGATGCATGTACGCACCTTACCCCCAGTCTTGGGCAGAAAAGGTTGATGAAGAAGAAGAATATATATTTATATGGAAAATGAAAAGAAATATAACTCTTTTTAAAGTTTTTAATATAGTTTATTAATATTTTTCTATTCTTTTTTTAAATAGACGTGTTCGTGGGAAGTTTGATCGGCGGTTTCGTTGCTTACCTTTGTTACCGTCAGTATTATCCACGTTTGTCATCACCATTTTGCCACTTGCCTTACTTGCTTATTCCATCTCTTCCTCATTTTCGTGAGAGTCATCCTAATTTTCCTGCTGGTTTTATGCCACAAACCAATGGGCAGCCTAATACAGATATTTACGACGCAGAGTCACCAATGGAGGAATTCATTAAGTGGATTTAAACCAATATTTTACATTTGTGAGACAGGGATACATTACATCTCTGGGCTGGAGAGACGTGGAAACACCTGCATGTGTGTTATGGTGAGAGACATCACCAGCATATGTATGAACTCTAGGCTCCTGCGGAGACACCTTTCTTACCACATAGTTCATGTTAACTAATTCAATGGCGTGAGATGAAAACTGATAGTTTTGCTAAAGTTTTGATATAGAAATTATAATCAGTGAAACGTCTCCAGAAGTGAGTGTCCATGAGAAAATTAAAAATCTCCGAAGATTACGTTTGTTTTATAAACATACTAGAGTGACAAGTACACTTACGGCACAAGGAAACTTTTATTAATTACAACTAGCTACTTTTTACACTAGATTTGTTCAAATAGGCAATAGACATAATTGTGATCTGGAGATTCAGGTTTTTCTTCTTTCAACTATGAATAATTTGTAAATGATTTTAATGAATATATAGGTGAATAGATAGAATTTTTCAATGCTATAGAAGTTTTGAGATGACATGTATAATTATACTTCATTTCTAGCATAAGTCCGAAAAATAATGTATACTACTTACTCTATGTATTATACTCATAGCGGAACTATTTCAGTGTAGTTAGTGACTAATTAGTGAGCTGTTCATGAGTGTTTATAGGAGAGATACTATTAAGAGGGTTATGTATGTTGACACTCTTGAAATTATATATGTATACGCGTGTAGACATTATCATAATTAGTGGTCTAAAGCGAAATTTTCTAGCATGCAGATTTTGTGGAACGTTTTACCATAAAAAGGTATAAGAAGAAGGTGCACAATTGATTAACAGATTGTTTTACTTTTTGGAAGAGCATTCAGTGTAATATTCCACAATGAAAAATTGGTAGACACCACCTGTATCTAATCATAAAAAGGGCTTTATTTAGGAGCATTTTAGCAGTTGTTAACTTCTGGTCGTATTTGCGCTTTATATTATTTATTTTATATGGTATACTATTTAACCGTCTTAAGTTGGCGTGGTTAACATTTCCACAATTGGGGGTGGCGCAACTTGATTACATAATTGGGATAGGAGTCACTGAACTATGACAGCTGGAGTGGTGCGGTGACTCGCAGTCTATCTTGGGTGTCGAATGGACAACCTATGCACTGTGGTATACAATTGTGTTGGAGTAAGGAAGGCGCCAGCACTATTATTGGTGGGGTAGAAGACGCCCAGCACTATTATTGATACACTTTTCTTAATTTTATTGTAGAGTTATGTAGGTTAATTATTGGCCATATTCCTTCTCTTTTATCATGATAGGGAGTGATTTCATAACCTCGTGTGATGCGAAAATATACAAGAGCTTAGTAAACTCGATGATTGATTCGACATACTTCTTCTTTTCGCTAGTAGTCTACACTTGAGCCAGGATGAATTCATCTGTGGCACTAATTTTACTGGCAGTGGTTTGCATGAGGTTACTCCACGTGTGGTCTTTTACTATAACACTGAGGGCGCTCGTTTGTTTGAGAACATACAACATTTGAATTCGAGGCGGAATTAATTCTTTATTTATTTCCCCAAGAAACTGTAATTTTTAAAAAAAATCTTTTTCCTTTTGCTATTAAATAAAGTGCTGCAAATATCAAACCTTTTCCCGATTTTTTTTACCGTTTTTCTTGACATTACCCCTTTAACATACTAAGGCTTCCTACACTATTGGTTCTCTAAGACAAGTTGTTCCTCGGTTGCTTTTGTGGCAGTGCTTGTTTGCACTGTGCCATCGCAACTAAACCTCCTCTTTTCAAACTCTTACCTAGATAATTTATCGTGTTAGCTGTTTGCTTCTGATTATACATTCACTCATTTTAACTATTGTAAGACCAGTGTAGACTTATATTGTTATCTTACGGTAATTGGAGTAATTCTGGCTTAATTATCTTAATACATTAAACCTATCATCCGTTCTTGCCTATGCACCATCTGTCTCCTGGTATATACCCACTAGTACTTCTCTCTCTATAAGTGTTTCGATCTCCTTGTGGTCATTAATATCGAAGTTGAGATATGGTGGCGCGGGAGCCCTAGGTGCAAAAGTTGTGTATATTTGGACATGATCTTATGTCATGGCATGTTGCATGTGCCTTACACTGAAAGATTATATTTGTTTATTTATGTGGGTGCCATTTTGAGTCATTTTTTGGTTCGAATGGTGGCGGTTTTGTGATTGGGTTGAATAGTAGAGTAAGTAGATAGTATTATTTGACATACACGAAACTCTGGAAATATCGAGTGTTTATTTCATATTGAGGATAAAATTTTTATAAGTAACGGCTCAGGAAATATACACTATAAGGCGCTTCAGTGCCTGAGCGACATTACATTTATTTTTTTAATCACTTATTTTTTCTTTATTTGTTATGTGACTGCCTTCTGGAGACTGTGCATTGAATGATCTATATGTTTCTTCATGTTAGATCTTAGATGGGCTTAAGAACCTCATACTAGAGTTGTCTAAAAGGGTAACCTTGCTTTTGCGTGGCTTTGGTGTGGTCTCGGTGTTCAGCCTTATCTAACGTTTTTTTTCTGGACTGGAAGGGACTGAGGTCGGGCTCGATCGAAAAAAAAGTGATAGTATAAAAAACTATAGTTAACCATTTTATTTGTCCGATTTAGGACTTTTAAATTTTTTAAATCCGTTTTTGCTCTAAATTACTCAAAATATCTAAATTCTATAAAACTATCATTAACTAACCAAAACATCTGAATGCTCTCGAAACATTAGAATATTGTAAATATTGATATAATTCAAAAAATCAGTTCTATAGAGATTATAATAACTGCTTTCTAAATATTCTGGGTGGCGCACACGATACTTAGTGAGCTCAAATTTCAATTTTTTTAGTAGTGATAACAGTGCTAGGTTCTTGCACCGCAGTGGAGTTTTAGCTTCAACTTGAGATACTAACTAGTCTTAACTGACGAATAGGATGGATGGATCTGGTGCATCTGCGCCTCTTGCCTCTAGTTATCCGAAGATATAGTGATTGGTAGTTGGTTTTGATTATGTAGATGTGTTCAAGATTTTTATTGTGGTATTATCATAGAGTTATGTAATTCCCAGTTTTGTTTTTTGGTAAAGCTATAGGAACTTTAGTCTAATATGGCACGATAAATGGGCTTGGATCAGGGATTATGTAACACAGGTGACATAAATGCAGCAAATGTCATATCACTCCCGTTACCAAGCGCAATGGAAGTTATAAGGAAAGGGTGTAAGAATGATCCATGTACCAGTTTCCACCAACGCTTTAAATTTTAGAACTAGGGGATCTTAATCGCTCCTTAGAACAGACGCAGCTATTAGAGTTATTAGTTGCACAGAAATGTATTATGTGGTTACCCGACTTTCATCCTCAAACGGAAAGGATAGATACTGTCGAGAGGAGAGGTTGCTAGTACGCACAACTGGAAGGGGGATACACTACAGACAGTAATCAAAACGGGATATTTCCATTTCCCAGGGATTTTAGATGGGGATAATAGAGACTACTGTAAGAGAGAGAGCAATCTCTGAGCAGTGATGAAACAAATAATTGATTTTCTCCAGTAAATCTGGAGGATATCGCTATCTGAAGGAATCGGATTAGCAATAGACTAACGAGCATAACCTCCGATTTTTCACTAAAAAATTTTAATCTACCACATCAGGAAAATAGGCATCCAGTATTGAGTGAGAAAGAGCACAAGACGGTCATCTCCACCGCTAAGTTAATTACTCTGGTTTTAATCTTCAAGGCTCAGTAGCACTCAACCCCAGTACCTTCGAGGCAGGGAGCGTACGTAGAATCGCGATTCGCCCCACTGCGAGTATTTCCAGACAGGAAGAAATTAAGGTTAATAAGTAATAATGACATCGTCTATCCAGATATTGCTATATCAACAGGATCAAATTGATAATGGTCACGTTGACTATAAGTGGTTTTATTAGAGGTTATATGTTAGAATAGTTTTATAGTGAGAATGGTTTGGCCACCATAATCATGCTGAAAGTTCGAGGAATGTAGGATTGTGACTTCACATATTGCAAATTGTATGGGTAAGAGAGACAGGATTATCTTGGATATGGATGGTTTGCGATTGGTATTGAACAGAACCCGTTTCGCGAAAAATTTTTTCAACTTATAGTAATATAAGCTTGATCTCCAAATAGATCTTACCTCCTTAGAGATGCAACAAGGCTTGAGGAGGTGGCGACACAACTATGCAGATGATTTAGTTGACTAATTACAACTCAGCGATGCGCTCGGTATTTTTAAAAGAAGCTTGTGAGTGACTGTATATGAATGAACAATATACGGTGTGAGGTTATAATCTATAACTTAATTTATGCACTAGTCCGCTTAACTTTAATATTCGAATTTTTGACTGGGAAGTAATTTGACGTGAAGAAGTGTCGTGAGAGGTAATCAAACTAAAAGTAAGTATAAACTTTAAAGTTCGTTAGGAGCAGGCATAAATCCTCCACCTCCACTCTAGAAAGGGCTGACTTTTATGATGAATTCTCCACATTTTATGAGCATATTTGAGATTGACAAGGTTTATGTCTGAGAATGGTCTCTCTATACCTGGATCTGATTGTGCGAACGAGAGTATTATGACAAGATGGTCCAGTGGGGACAGGTCTCGATAGGCCTATTTGGGCTTATAACTTATATACTATGGTTGGCAGCCGCTCTGCTCCTCATTAAGTGAGATTTGTCAAGAATCAAGTATAATGCTTTCTTGCAATGGCTCGTGCCGATATTGGCTTATGAGAAGGTGTTCCTAGTACTTCCTCAATTTTGGGAGAGCCGGATTGTGAGACTCTTATAAATCTCAGCTACTTATCACTGGATCACGATACCTGAGTTGAGGGATCAAACTCTAATTATTATAATTGATCTTAACCTATGACTATCCACACTATTGAAAGTGTGAGATTGATAAAAATATTTAGTATCTCTCCACGTCATTCAGGTATGCGAGTGAGCCTCATGTCACATTGCATCCATTTCCATTAACAGGTATAAACCCTCCAATTACGACACAAGAATATTACTCTCAAAGAGGTATGACCCAACAACCCCAGTCGAATTTGGGTTTTGAACAGTATGGACAGCAGATGTACTATGGTCAAACACCAGCTTATTATGGAAACACTTATCAGGGTAACCCGAGCTCCAATATAACACGGTCATACTGTGTCCCCACATTTGCTCAGGTTGCGCACAACCACCTATACCTCTCAATTATTAATGAGTCTTCCAAGATCCTATGTGCTCCTCCTGTTTTTCTCCAAGTCCTCTTCCATACACTCATCACGACACAATATTTTCACACTATCGTTTATGAAATCTTTTCATTATATTTCCATTATCCCCCACACATCATCATCCCCAGATTGTTGGTCATCACACGTGCGTCGCTTACACCGCACAGAAAAGTATGTAGAGAGAACTAATGACGCAGTTGAAATAGCCTCCTCCTCCCCCCAACCTCACTTTACGTGTCATCAATACTTCATATACACCTTAAGTGGAACCGTCGCAGTCAGAACAATCCACTCTAGGGTTTTCACAAGACTGTGATGGACCTCACTGTGGTATTACCGTTCACTGTGGGGTATACACTATTCATACCAATGCTCCCTGGGTCCAGGATCACCTAACCATACCACCGGCCGGACCCCCACACCGATCATATACCCTGCCCATTTCCATATATACATGCACTAACCACACTTCTATGGTTCGAGGCCCTCTGCAAACTCATCAATCCCTTCATTCTTCAGCATGTTCCTCCTACTGACTCAATCCAACTTTTCTCTTTGGTCTCACCAGCACAACTCACACATTAATAATACCTCCGCTTTAAACCAACACCTCTTCCTATCTAATGCTTATCCTTAAAGTTCACTACTATGACCGGAATAACATGGAATCTCAATGTACTCCAAGATTGTGTTTATTCCTTCACAACACAAAACTCCTAATGGTCTCATTCCTCATTTATCTATTCTTCTCCACACCTAACACATCCCCAAGATTGTCATCCTAATACATTGTACCTAGCCTCCTCTTTATTCCATACCATAAGTTTCATTACTATCTCTTACACCAGGTAAAAACAATTACCTCATGTAAAAACCCTAGCTCATCATGGACTTAATAACTTCATTTGGGTCACTCAAGGATTTTAATTGAAACCAGCCAACTTCCAAAACTTCTACAAGAATTTCTTAACGCTCCTGATATCATCCGTTCCCTTTCACCTAATATAATATGCCTAAATATTAAACTCAATCCTCCCAGTCCAGTTGCTCACCCATCTAAACATAACTTTACACTTAATAACCCTCACCATCTAACAACCTTACTCTTATCTACATTTATTTTCAATCCCCGTCCTTTAACCCCACTGCCACAACACCTTCCAATCTCTCGAAACTCTCTTCAAACTTCGCAACTAAACACAAGCCAAATCATCCCGCCATATAAATAAGTAGGTTGTTGGCACGCCTCCATTTGCGCTCGTGTCCTTCTCCGTCATTCTACACCCACTGCCAGGAAGTCGGCTTCCCCACCTCTGCCAACTCCTACCTCTAATTCTTTCATAACTCCATCAGTAATAAAACTGAATAACCAAGGGAGACATTAGTACAGACCGCCTCGCACTCACCTCCGTACTATTTATGATTAATACCAATCTATACTTTGGACTCCATATCTTACAAGCACCAGCTTTTCACTTTCCTCCATACATCTGTGTTTATTTCCGTGTACAACACTAAGCCTACTTAACCCGTTAAGAACACTATAAATATTACTAGACACTTTCCACCAGAGCTTCCCTATTAATCCTATCTATTATACGCCTGTTGCAATCAATCCATAAACACCTAAAATACAGTTTATTCTTTCTCTTTCATTTTCTTCTCAATCATTTTTTCGATGTTTTTGAGCCCCATACATCTTTCCTGCCACTTCTAAACTCTCTAACAGTTCTCAGTTACTGATCCCAATGTATCTTTTCAACCAGCAAATATCTTCCTACAACACTCAATAAATCTAATTTCGCTCACTTCTTATTGAGTCGCCCTGAAAAGAACAGGTTGTCACACTAATCCCCTCTATCGGACATGATGTTTGCGGATGTCGTGCTACGTAAACCTTCTACGAAATGGAAATTTAAATGCCATATAAGGGTAATATTACTTGTATTGCTCGTCTCCAATTGACTCCAACTCCGAACTATACCACTCCGCATAATATACGCTTTGAGTTACAACATCTTTCCAAATCCATTCAATCACCATCTCTCCCTTATCATTCTTGTCATTTCTTGGATCATGTTAGTAGTTTATCTTGGAGAAATTTCTTGCTCTTTAGGTTGTAATTCTTTTTTGCTATTAAATAATCCTTATTATTTGATTTAATTTTTCCAATCTACCATTATCTTAATGTATTTTTCCCCAATGCCATATTTTTCCTAGACAACTCAAAAATTCTAGCCGTTGCATGCACAACGCTTATTTCACATACCAAAAAGACTACCGTTACCGGCAACAACAGCAGAGATGTGTTCTTCCTTTCACGATGTCCTTTCTGGTCAAGGGGAGTCATCTGGTAATGAATTGCCCGCAAGACTGAGGCGGGCAGGGTGAGGGTTGGGCAGAAGAGGGAGACGTAGAGTTAGGGCGGTGGTGCTGTGGGGGGAGGTGGCCGATCGGCTGGCGGGAGCAGGGGTCGGCCGAGGGGGCGGGTGCGGCGGGTGGGCGTCCGTAGGGGAGGAGAGAAGCGGTGGCGCAGGGAAACGGTCGACAAAGGGGGAGGAGGTGAGGAGCGAGGGATGGGGAGGCGAGGGCGATCGGTCGTTGGGAATGGGTGGGGGGCCGGGTGGGCAGCGGGCGGGCTGGGTCGGGGGAGTGGTGAGGCGGTGGCGAGGCGGTTGGGGTGGTGGGGATGGGGTGTGGGGCGGAAGGGGGCGCGTGGTGCGGGGGAGGACGCGGGGGGAGGCGGGCGGGGTGAGGGGTGTGGCGGGCGGGGGGGCGGGGGCGTGGGACGCCGAGGAGTGGGGGCGGTGGGTGGGCGGGGCGGCAGGCGGGAGGGGGGTGAGGGGGATGGGCGGGCGTGCGAGGGGGGCGGGAGGGCGCGGACCTCATTTTGCGCCATTAGAAATCATTTCCCTTGAATGGCATCTTTTCTATTTATAATTGGATTATTTTGTATTCGTCTACCTAACTTAATTTTGTTCTTCATAAATCTGTCATCTAAACTTTTGTTCACTTCACATTGGATCGTTACAAGATCTTAATATAAAATTCATAAAATATGTAGGTGTATTACTGATTAATCTTTTCTTGTCCCACCCTCACCATTAGGCTATCGTGACTTATATCCACCTAGATTAGCATCTCACAAATCACACGATTATGCTATACGAATACTTTATTGTCAACCAATGATCTCACTCATTCATATTAGGGATTAAAGTTCAATCTTTGGATATTATCTTACAGTCTATATGGAATTCAGAATTATTATAAAGTCAAAAGTTATCCTGCAAGGTGAATTTGGTATGTGTATTGGTTAGAAATTGTAAATTGTACTTCTGAATAATGATTTCGTAGTATTTCTTCTAAAACTTCAAATTTATCTAGAATCGAATATATATTTTTATTATTTCATTCTAGGATCCTGGCATCAATAAGATTAATTCTTATGTTTTGATGATTATTTATAATTGAATTATTTTATGAAACAAAAGTATTCTTTTTTGTGTTCTATTTAAATCAACTATTAAATAAATTTAAAGATTGTTACTTTTAATTTTGATTTTTTTTGACTGTTTTTGGTTCAATACCGACCCTTCTTTATCTTCTCAAGTTTTAACCCATCCTAGTGAAGTACTTCGATTATCTCTTTATATGTGAATTTAAATATATTTTAATGTGCCACTATTATTACGATATTACAAATTAATATTTTAAGTTACACAGTTTTGTCTATTATGATCATTATTGGACCTGGTTGAATCTCAGGATTTGTAATCATTTCAGTTCGTCTTTCAATAACCCTGTATGAAATGACCATAAAATTACTGATACTATAATATATTTGCTCACGCCATTTAATTTTCTCTTATTTTTTTATTTTTTATTATAATATATAAATATCGTAAAGTAGGGCAATTGGCGATAAGGCTTGCTATCATTGATTAAAACCAAACTAACATTATAAATTCTATATATAGCTTTCATAAATACTGTCTGTTGGAATCATTATTATAAGTTAGACGGTTTCCAGATGCTTCGGGAGGTTGTCTTATCAAGAATCTGGGGCCATAAAGGCCCATCCTATCTTGCATGCAAAATGTTTTAGACTTGAGGACCTTGATACTCACAGCCCTATTGATTCTATAATTTAAACATGAAGAGAATTGTTTAAAATTTGTGGTCATGTTTAACTCAGAGATCCATATTGAGGTTAATTCGACTTGGGGTCATGTTCTTGTCTCTTGTCTTACCTAACTATGTTCTGGTGCCGTTGCGCGCACTTCCCCCCCCCAATCTGGGGGTCCGAGGGAGGATAAAGATGAAGAATATAATAATATCTTATTAATAGTTACTCCTCATATTATATCATTCTGTTGCCTTTTTTGTTTAATAATTTTGTTAAAATAGTGTAATTTTTAATCTTATTTTTTATTTCATATATTTGATATTATGAAATTTATATCGATTTGCTTGGTTTTTGCTTCCCTTAAAAAGATATTGATTACTTATAGGTCTTTTTTCTCAGAAGTTGGCAATTTATATGAATATCA